>JAJMSE010000003.1:0-261326 GCA_030558305.1 Pichia phayaonensis
TATAGATTCCGTCAGTGACTCTGTCCTCGTAGAACTCCGTCTTTCCATGCCTCTTTCTCTAAAAGTGTAATTTTCTAATTGTCCATTGATTTTAACTCTTTCGAGTGTCTTGTATTTTACGCCTAGGTATTTCATCACTTATAATCATCATTCTACTAATTGTAATTCATTATTTAACTATTTATTCAATTATCTTGCCTGAACCTGTTTACGTCATCCTCGCTTGAGGTGCGTTCAGTCAAGCTCCAAATTATTCCTTTCAGGGAAAAACAGGTCCCTGCTTGTTGGGATGGTGTGGATGTTCAATGATCACTAATATTCTGATCTTTTTTTCCATTTTTTTCCACCCTGTTTTCGTTGAGACTTTTTAGTTAATTGTCTCTTTTTTAAATATTATAAAGAAATCTTAATTTTTCAAACTTAAAAAACATCTACTTTTATTCCTTTTTTTCATTAATATCTTAGTTCCTTATATGCTAAGGATATTAACACCACAAAGTTGATAAAAAATGCGAAATTAACAAAGCTATAGAGCCATAGCTTTATAAATATTCAAGGTTTGAAGTTTAAGAAGGTTATTAGACTTGCAAAATTAATCATTTAACAAATGTACCTTACCATTAAGTTACATAAAGTAATAAAATAGATTACTCCAAAAAATATTGCAAAAACAGCAACCAAACAGTTTAAAAAACACAATTATAACCTCTTTTAATATGATTTACAATTAACAGAAATGACATTTACTAGACGAGAAAAAAACTACATTGAAAGATAACATACATGTACTGCAAAAATCTAATTTATTGATTGAACTGAAGTCAGTAAAATTGATGAATGTTGGAAACAGAAAGTTTATCTTCATTACAGAATCAGAGTGAGCTGAGTAAAAATTTTCATCATTAACAATCCAATCACAAATTTAACAAATTTGCATTTACATATATCTTCTCACTGCATAACTTTAACAATGATGTAAGATATATTGAGAAATCAACTGATTTATATCAGTACATCGCAACTGTGTCAAGGCAGCATCCACGTACCATGAAGTGAGGCATGTACATGCACAAAACAACAACTCAATGGTTTCCTGCTAAAAGAAAAGAAGAGAAAAGAAACAACATTGTACAAGAAAAACATTTTTCAACTTTGAGAAAAGCTCAACTCATAAACAAAAAATAAATAATTTTCGCATTAACATGAATTTGTCATTTAAGAGGGTTTCTTGTTTCCTGTCTTTTTTGAACAAAATTACTTTATTCAATGGACAGAATTGCCAGAAAGGATTATGATTGGCTCATATCCAGGAAGCAAACTGCATATCAAGTTCTAGAAATAAATTCATCTTCAACTTTGGATGTTATTCGAAAAGCATATCGAAAAAAGGCCCTCGTACTACATCCTGATAAGAACAAATCTGACAATGCACAAGATAAATTTCGTGAAATTAACATTGGGTATAATATACTCATAGATCCAGATTTAAAAAAAGAATATGATGAATATCTAAATACAAATAAGATAAAGGTTAGAAATAAAAATATTAAAAATGACCTTAAGGAAATGGAAAGCCAATATAAACTCAAAAAATCTAACGAATTATTAAAACGACAGAAAGTTGAGCAACTAAATGTTTGGTACGACAATTATATCAAATCGAATATAAATATACCATCATCAACTACTACTGCATCATCTATCTTCCCGACAACTGTATTATTAAAATGGAAAAATAAAGAAAGTATTAACTTTGACAGGGATTTGATTATTAAATTGATGCAAGTTTTCGGCACCATCGAACATGTTGAATTGAAAGAAAATAATCCATCCAGCAATTATCATTTTTCAAGTATTAAATATAAATCCCCCGTTGGTTCGGCATTAGCTTCAACTCATGATTTTTCGAAAACTGCTGATTATTGGGATTCAATTAATTTACGTAAAATTGCAAGTCTTCTGCGAAGTGTAAAGCTGATAGGATATGACAAAATTGATGTTAAAAAGTTGAATTTCTTGAAATTATCATCATTAGACTACATTGCATTTTCGATTGTGGAAAGTATCTGTCATTAAAATTAAAATCCCATTGTATATTACTATACCAATATTTATAAATTATTATTATATATAACTTTAAACTAATCCGAATCAATTATTATAGCTTCAGGAGAACGCCCTTTGTTTTTGATTGGAGCATGTGTTTTGTTCTTATCTTTCCTCTTTTTAGTGCCTCTCAAACTTTGTCCATGTCCATTAAACACAACTTCAGATGCTTGTTTTCGTGCATTTTCTGCAGCTTCAAATTCATCAACATATGGAGTCACTGGAAATCCTAAGAATAAATACCCTTCAGGCAGTTCCAATGGTCTAGCAGGTCCTGATAAATCCAGCTCTTTTGATTCAATACTGTTTTCACTTTTGTGTTGCAGTTTTTTACCTGACAATTTAGTTCCACCACCTTTAAATTTATTCGTTTCTTCATTCGAGACATCTTTTAATAATTTACCATAATTAATTTGCTTTGCCATTGTACCTTTACCCTTTAATGAAGGTGCAGATAAGGCCTGTTCAATTTTCTTTTTAGTGTTCTCTTCCTTTAACTTTTCATAATCTGGTTCGACATAACCAACTGGTGTTGCAAAATCAGTCACTAAATCAGTTTCAATAACACAAATACCACCTGTTTTCGATTCTGGTTTAACTTCTAAAATCTTAATCTTATAAATATGATTATTATAATTTAATTCAATTATATCATTAACTGTTAAAGTTGTAAAATTTCGTAATGCATTTTCTAGAACTGCCTTTGGATCGGAAATTTCTAAGAAATCAGTTGACTGTGGTTCTAACTTAACAAAATTACCTTGTGGTAAATCAGTTGTTTCAACTTTAATAACTGTACCTGCACTTATGTCTAATGTATTCATCATCCAATCAGGCAGGTAACATCTACCTTCATCTGCAGTAAATTCTAAAACACCACTATGCGTATATTTACCAGTGTTGGTTGTAGACAGCTTGAATAACATCGGATACCTTATATTTAACATGGTAAGTTTATGCAATGTTGATTGAGGCAAGAATATTTTACCACCATAATTGGAAATTTCTTTATTTCCTGCTTCCTTCATCATCCTTATCGGATAGCATCTAAAATGATCTTCAAACGTCTGTTGAATTGGATGCATTTGTGAGAAAAAGCCTGCTCGTTGACCTTGAAATCCCGGAAATCCTGTAAACTGGTTGAAAAATTGAGTAGAATATACAAATATGTTAGTATTTGAGATAATCATGACAAATAAAATAACACCAATCTCATTTCACATATACATACCATTTCGACTGTTATGCTTTTAGTGTAAAAATCGTCCAATGCTTGATGTTCACAGAAGAAATAAACACGATTTGCCTCCAGAAGCCAACCAAAGTCAAATCATGAATCTACTCACGCTCGTTTTGATTTTGTATTTTCTGTCCGCAACGGAAATCGAACTGACGTTGTTTAATTAACAAGAATTGATCATGGTTATTTTCACTCATTTGGTGTTTGCTGTCTAGCTAATTAATTACTACATTATCCATATCATGAAAAGTCCTACAGATACTTCGCAGGGAGATCAAATGGATATCGATTTGGATCAGTTTTCAAAAGATCAATTGCGCCAATTGTTTGGAGATGATCTTTATAGTAATGAAGAAGCACTGGAATTTTCAGATGAAGAAGATAATTTTGATGATGAAGCTGATGACCAAAACCAGGAAGAAGAATCCGATTTTTCAGATTATCAAGGTTTGGAAGAAGGCAAACAAAAATTAGACCAAACGTTATCTGATTTGGGTTTTAGTCCAGATGAAGATGAAGATGAGTTCATTTCTGATAATGATTCAGATGATGAGTTTATGTTCAAGAATGCTTTAAGAGAAGTAAGAAATTTCAAAGTCAAACCAGCAAAGACAAAGGCGAAAAAGGGTGGTTTGGCTGCCATGAGAAGAAGATTTAGACGTACAGAGTTGGATCCTGAAGTTAAATTGTTATTATCTCAGGCAAATGAAGCTTTTGTTAATTCCGATTTAGATAATGCACTTAAGCTTTATACACAGGTCATTAAACTTGATAAAAATAACTTTAGTGCTTATAAAACCTTGGGTGAAATTTATCGTATGAAGGATGAATTAAATAAATGTTCAAATATCTGGCTTTTAGCTGCACATTTAAATCCGAAAGATGTGGATTTTTGGAAAACTGTTGCTGAACTTTCTGTTGAATTAGGTCATTTTAAACAGGCAATTTATTGTTATAGGCGTGCAATTAGTTCAAGTAATGGTAAAGACTTTGATGCAATATTTTCACGTGCTTGTCTTTATAGAGAAGTTGGTAAATATAAAAGAGCGTCAACAGGTTTATTAAACTTAAGATCCCTGTTACCAAAGGACCAGAGAATTGTTAGAGAGTTAGCTAAAGTTTATGTTGAACAATCTAGAGTTAATGATGCAATCTCGATGTATACAAAAATTTTAGATGATAATGTCAAATACCGGAAATTAATTGACAAAGGTGAAAAGGTTGAACTAGATAACATTGTGTTTGATTGGTCCGAACTTAATATTTTATCGGAACTATATGCTTCAAAGGCAGCATGGGAATTAGGTATTAAATCATTGAGACAGCTTTCAAGATGGATTCAAGAAAGAGAAAGTCAAACATTTTGGGATGATAATATTAACAATGATATTGAATTTGATGAAAGGAGATTTGATCATCCAAGATTTCAAAAATTAAAATCACATGAAAATGCACTTGATTACTCATTACCTATTGATATTAGAGTCCAACTAGGTATTTTTAGACTTAATAATAAAAATGAAGATGAAGCTTTGAAGCATTTTTCAATTTTGCTAGAACAACCAATGGAAGAAACGCCTGATTTATTTCTCAAAGTTGGTATGGAGTTAGAAAGTTTTGCGTTATTCAGAGAAGCATTAGAATTTTTAATCCCATTGTCTTATTATGAAGAATATAATACATCTGAGTTAGTTGCAACAATTGCAAAATGTTTACGAGAAACTGAAGATTTTGAAAATGCAAAGGATACTTATATAAGACTTTTGGAATACGATAATGAGAATGTTGAACTTAAAGTTGCGCTTGCTGAATGTTACTTTTATCTAAATGATATAGCATCTGCAAATAAGTGGTATAATGAAGCAAAAGAATTTAGGAATAGACAAAAAGCAACATTAAATGAAACTAATCTAGAATCTCAACTATTGGCTGAGGTTGGGGAGGATGATGAAGATGAAGATGAAGATCAAGGATTTGATCATGAAGATGAGATAATTCAAGATACACAGGCAATTATTGATGATGGACCAATTAAAAAGAAAAAGAAGAAGAGAACTATGTATACAGATGAAGAATTGCGTACCATGACACTTAAATCTGAGATTAGAGTTAAAAAATTATATGATAAATGTGCAAAATTATTGTCCAAAATTGATGTATTGCACCATAAGGAAGGATTAACGAAAGATGAAACAATTTCACTAAGAACAATGGCAAATATTTGGATTGAAATGGTTTCTGATTTGATCGAAATTTTTTCACTATATCGATGGTTCTTTTTAAGTGATAAGTGTAAAAGATTTAGTATGACATTGCGTTTGAGAACTTCAAAATTAGGTATTGATCAAAAAATTTTAAGAATGAAATATTTACAAAATGAAATTATCCTTTCGCAACATCTTAAAATGGCAGATCATCCAGAAGATTCATTTAAAGGATTAAGTTATAACCAATGGTATGATTTATTTGTTAGATACGCATTGTTAATTGCTGAGTTTGAAAAAGATGCAGAAAATGCAATTGTTATTCAAGATATTATTAAGCATATTAATGTATTTAAAGGTAATGAATTAACAACTTTGTTAATTGGTTTATCGATTGGTATCTTAACAAAAAATACACAAACAATTATGACACAAACAAGAAACTTAATGAATGATTACCAATTTTCAATTGATTCGTTCCGACTTTATTTAGCAAGCATAATTCCATATCATGAAATGGAATTATCCTTTGCCGACCCACCATCACAAAAATTCATGTTACGTCAAGTTAAGGCATTTGATTCCTTAACTGATCAAAGAAAGGAAAATATTCCAGGTAAGGCAACAGTTACAAGAACAAATGTTGACACGTCGAAACAACATTTTTTGATTAATTACATCTACGCATCATATTTATTCACAAATAAATCATATTATTCCGCCCTGATTTATTTGTTGAAATTGTATCACACATATCCAAACAATCCTGACTTATTATTCTTATTAGCATTGGCAAATTTACATAGATCAGTTCAAAGAAAGACACTCAATACAAGTTTCCAAATCTTACAGGGTTTTACATTTTTATTGGAATATATTAAGACCAAAGATCAAAATGATTCATATAATAAAATAGAGGCATACTATAACATTGCACGTAGTTTTAATTTACTTGGGCTTGATCATATTGCAATTGGATTCTATGAAAAAGTGCTTGAATCTGACATTAATGATCCAAAATATGATTTAAAAATGGAAGTTGCTTATAATTTATATACTATTTACAACATAAATAGAAATTATAAACAAGCTGAGGCCATTATGAATAAGTATCTTGTTGTTTGATAATTCTATGTATTATTCTTTCTGTATTTTATTTTATACTTTTTTTGCAGGTGTTTAACCGAGAGCGTTAATCTATTTTGGAGCGAACGAAATTCAACTTGTTTATTGCGTTAGCGTGTCATGAAGATGATGATTCTATTCTTTTCTTGTATTTCAAGAAATTAACAATTAGGTCACTTTGCACTTCAATAATGTATGAATTAAACGACACACATGATAAATTGGAATATATAGACACCGATTTAAAAGAAATTGATAACACCTTAGAAAAATATTTCGAAAATTACAATATTTTACAATTATCAAGGGTTATGGAAAATAATTCAAAGTCAAATAATGAAAATACAGGTGCCAATGCTGAACCGACTTTAAAAGAGAAAGATGTGGCAGAGGTAGTTGAAATATGTAACCAGCTATGGGTTATCAATGGATTAATCAATGAATATATGAATAACAATCTTGATTTTTCAGACAGGGTTAATTCATATAAAAAACTAAAATTTAAGTTGAATGATTTGAAGAGCAGCTTCAATTGTATGTTGAATGTTTTATCCCTCAAGGTAGTTAATCAATTGGATGAAAAATTGGAATCAATTAGGACCGAATTACTTAAAAGTTCCAAGGAAAGATTTGGTAAATATTTGAAAATACATGACGATTCGAGTATTGAGTTTAGTAAAAATATCGACAGCTTGTCATTTGAGGAATTTTTAAAACAATGTGAAATTTTTATTATTGAAGAAATTAGTCATGTTTTCAACTTGAATAAGGTTTTCAGTTCATGGCTAGATCAAATATTTTTTAAATTTGAATCAGGAAGTACAATTGTGTTCGTTCCAGGAGATTTACAAATAAGATTAGACATAAGCAATATGAAGGATCTAGAGTTTTCAGCATTTTTAAAATCAATTGAACAAATAATAGAATTTTTAAATGGCTTCACAAAATCAATTTCCAATATTAAGGAATATTCTAATTTAAGAAGTATTTTAGGTAAATTGATATTGAAAAATTTAAAACTTAAACTTTTTGAAAAGAAAAACGTATATCCATTAATTGTTGAGAAATTAAACTACGATGAACATAAAGATGATCATTTGGATAGTAAACTGTGTAACATTACAAAGTTATATAAAATATCATCGTTTCTATCGCAAGAAGGATGGTCCAAGGATAGGATTTGTGAACTGGAATTTTGGATTGATGATTTAACGAATTCATGGGTTGATAATTTAATTGATGTTACGATTGAAGATTTAAAGGAATTCTCAATTAAGCTTATGGACAAAGAATTTAGTGATGATTTAAAACCTGGGAACTTAATTTCCATTGAATTGGAAGTTGTTCCTGCGTCTGCGCCACTAGTATCTGAAAAACATATTGAAAATAAACCCAAATTGAATGAAACTGATGATGGTTGGAATAATTGGAATACCAATAATGATGATGATTGGGATAGTAATACAGCAGAAAATGATAAAAAGGAAAAAAAGGAATCATCACTTAAGCCAGAAATTGATCAAGACGACGATGGTTGGGGTAATGATGAAGACATTGATCTAGATTCAGAAAAAGATGAGGACGGCGATGAAGATGGATGGAGTGCATGGGGTGACGAAGTCAAAATTGATGACGTTGATGTTGACGATGTAAAAGAACCAACCATTAGCCCCCCACAGTCAAATGAAAGCAAGCCGTCATATAAATACTCCAAGATAACTACCCATATTATGAAAATTTTTGATAAATATATGAAAAATTATCAAGATTTAAGAGATTTGCATATTTCCAACCTAGAAATTAATGAAACCAAAGAATTATTTAAACATGGGTTTAAAAAATTATGTATTTCATATTTTATGATTATTCAGTATGATGTGAAAGGAATTTATGGTAATGAAATTTTATTTTACAACGATTTCAACAAAATCCTTGAACAATGTTGTTCAAAGTATGGAGTTGAGTTAACTACATGCAATAACATGAATTTAAATTTATTAAATTCGAAAATGAATCTCTACCATGAGAAAATAAACAAAATACTTGAAGATTATAATTTCAAGATCTGGAATGATAATAGGGATGATGATGACAGTAGATTGAAAGAATATAGTACTGAATTTTTACTTAGATTCAAATCAAAGGTCGATGAAGTTAAATTTGAATTATTTGAATTCAATAGTTTGAATACTCAGTTAGTTTTAAACAATTTTTTGAAAATTATTTTCCAATTGTTTAATTCGATCTGTGATAAAATTTTAGCACGGAAAGGTATATCGTCATATGAATCAGCCATTTGGGCAAATATAATTGACGAATTGACCAAGTATGTGATATTATCAAACGTGAATTTGAATTCGAAAATTGAAAAAATTCAAACATTTGAAAAATTGAACGAAATCAAGTTCATTTTATCATCAAATTTGAAGGAAATTTTGGATGAATTTTACAATGCAAAGTTATTTGAACTAGAGACGCATGAAATTATATCACTAATCGAAAGTTTGTTCATTGAAAGTGAACAAAGATTAAAGATAATTAATGAGATCCAACATGTCAGAGAAACAACATTTTGAAAAGGAGTAAAAAAAAAAAGAAATATTATTATCTATATAATCTACACCTCTAACCTATATAACCTATTTTATAATTCATCATGCAATTTTTTCAAAACCTTTTCATTACCCAATGGGAAAATAACAACATAATCGATAAATAGATCACCGAATTCATCATTACCACTGAAAAGAGGCATACCTTTGCCCTTTATGACCTCAACTTCACCACTTCTAACAGGTACATTAGCGCCTCTTGAAATTTTTATTGTTGGCTCATAATTATCGAAAAATGGTATATTTCTTGACCAACCACCATTTAGAGCCTCCTTCAAACTTAAGGCTTCAGTTCGGTATAGATTGTTACCGATTCTTCTATATCCTAAATTATCCATTTTATTTTCCTTTATGATGACATTCAAACTACCAGGAGCTAAACCTGGTTGTGCTGGTCCCTTACCTTCGAATTTTTCGACATAGTTTTTAGGGGTTCCTGGTGAAAGATGGATGTTGAAAGTTTTCTTTTGTTGATATGCACCTTGGCCATGACATGTTTTACATTTATTCTTGATTTCTTTCCCACTACCTTGACATTTTGGACACGTTGTTTCGATTTGTTGAATCATTCCATGTCCCAAATTAAGTCGTTGGGCTATTCTACCTCTACCACCACATTGGTTACAGTTATGTTTCAAACCATCTGATGATCCAGTAGCTTTACAAATAGGACAATTATCCATCAATTGAATTTGAAAATCAATATCTTTACCATTATAGAAATCCTTCAAACCGAATTGCAATTCCGAATTTGCATCCTGAGCTCTAGGAGGTTCTTGACGATGTCCACCACCAAAAAAATTAGCAAATGGATCATCCCCTCCTCTTCGTTGACCACGTCCAGGACCGGCTCCGGCACCACCTTTTAGACCATCTTCACCATACATGTCGTAAATTTTCCTCTTTTCTTCATCCATGAGAATATCGTAGGCATTTGAGATTTCCATGAATTTCAGTTGTGCTTCATCATCACCTTGATTCTTATCGGGATGAAATTTCTTACTCAATTGTCTGTATGCGTTTCTGATCTCTTTATCGTTGGCGTCTCTTGAGATACCTAAAATTTTATAGTAGTCTTCATCAGCAAGAACTATTGAAAGAAGTGAAAATATTGAAAATATTAACACCAAGATATGCGTTGAATGTTTCATCTTACAACGGACTGGGGTCAACAATTGTGGTTATTCAATTGTGAATGATGTTTGGGGATTGTAGATTGATTCATGTTGAAAAATCGACACGTTGCACGAAAAAAAAGCCAAAAGTGAAAAATTTCAGTACACGCTCGAAATAGAAGTTACCCATATTTTTTTAACGTTGGACGTAATGTATAAAGAATTTATATAGATGGAGAGTGGAAGAAATAAAGGGGAATAGAGAAATACAGAGAAATACTAAGAAATAAAATAAAATAGAAGAGGAAATTAAAAATTAGAAAGTATGAAGTGTAAAAAAACGATAACCTTAAAATCAATTTGTTGTTATGTGTGTATTGTTTTTGGTGTTGTTAGGAAAAACCCTAGAATAAACCCAATCGAGGGTTTTCACCACTCTCCCAGAAATTAAACAACCCCCATTTGGAGTACTTATTGTTATTAACATCATTAACTATTAATGAACCATCGGTAAGCCCGCCGATTTCGTTTTTAACAATACTGCCGATGATTGTTTCATCTTCAATCAACTCCGAGACTATTTTGGTACCCAGTCTGTTGACCATGGTACTTCTTGGAGTTGGTTTCCCCGTTATTCTTGACGTACGGATCTTAGTTCTATGAAGAGGTTTATCTAAGACTGCGTGATGTGCAAACGCTGAAGAGTCAGAGACATAACCCGTACTGAACAAATTCACAATGGCACGGAAGATTCTCTGTATCGTTCTCGTCCTGGAATATCTCGGCTGAGGAAGTGACCTCATATCGCAAAGCCACTGTTGGAAACAACACCGATGCAAGAAAGCAAGAAAGAAGGAAATAGGAAAGAAACAGGATAATACCATAAAATATAAGAAAATTACCCTTTTCGGTCGCGGTTAAAGTTCAAACTTTAACCAATCCCAGTCGGTAGCCAGTGTTTCACCCATATGGGAGTCGGAATTGGCCATTGGCTCGCCCAGGTCCATGATGTTCCCATCGGTGATCATTGTGTTGAAAGCTCTCTTTTTGCTGTAGCTGGAACTCAAATTTGTAGGCACGGAAGACGACATTTGGCTGGTGAATTTATTGTTATTGTAAGTGTTATCGTTTGATAGTGTTGTGTTGGAGTTAAGTATGCGGTTGGTTTGAACGTTTAATGGGGATGAGGATAATGAGAGGGTATTGCTGTTGTTAGCGGTGGTGGTGTTATTGTAATTGGTGTTAATGATATTGGTGTTCTTGCTTTTGTTGTGTTGATTATTTGGATTGACAGTTGGAGGTCTAATAACACCATGCAGTTTGAAAAATAAACCACACGCATTGCATAATAATCTGTTATCACTTGTCTTTCGCCACAAGGGAGTGGTAGTGGTAAAACAATTTTCACAAATTGGTTGATTTGTGGATGACGATGTTGGTGAGGGGTTAGACGCTGATAATGATGACGACGCAACTTGGTTTAAGGTATTCATTGAAGCACTCACGGAATTTTTCATTATTTTTGATCTTGCAGCTTGGATGAGGGTTGGCGAAGTGGAAACAGTGATAGGGGTTGGGTAATTTTCTTCATTTTTGATTGTGGAATTTGAACGTATTGAAGATGGTTTGACGTTAGACGTGTTTGTAGTTTGCTTATCTAATGAGTTTTCTAATGCATTGATATAGTCCAGTAAACTGCTGTCTAATAGGTTGTTGTTGGAGGAGGCATTTGTCGTTGTAGTATTGATAGGAGAATTGTTATTACCATTGTTACTATTGGTGTTTGTGAAGTCCAATAAATTTTCACCAAAATTCAGATAACTTTCAATATTGAAATCCTCATTCATCATCAGATTTTGCATCTTGCCATTCTTCATTAGATTTGGAGGCAGTCTCTTGAGAGACGAGGAAGACAAAGTGCGCTGCGATGGGTGTGCAGGTTGCGGTTGCGGTTGTGATTGAGGCTGGGCTTGAGGTTGGTATTGCGTGTGATATTGAGACTGATGTTGGGAAGGGTTATTAAAGGAGAACACGGAGGTTGAAGTTGAAGACAAAGAATGGCTTGTGCTTGGAGATGGAATGTCCAAATTGATATCAGTGTCCAACTCTTTGAAAATACTCATATTGAAATCACTATTTGAATCTGGGTTGGCTGGTACATCCGGATTGATACCATATTCCTCTTTTGAAATTCTCCGAATATGTTCGATATAATCAAACTCAGCGGAAGGCTGAGTCACAGTTGTGTCATTACGAGAATTAGTGGTGGCAACAATAGGGATGTTTCCGCAAGATGCTTTCTTTGTATGGTTGAGATTGAAGTTGGCGTTATTCTTTTTGATTCTATTAATGCTGTTGAGTCTCCAGGATAAGTTCAGAATTCTTTTGTTTTTTGGCAGCAGGTTGTTGTTGTCTTTGAACATTTTGTAGATTTCCAAGGAGGTGTTGTCATTGTTGTTGAATTCGTGCAGGATCTCTTGTTTGAGCAACGTGGCTGGCCTAACGTTTGAAGACTGTTTTGCAGGGGTGTAATTCTTGTTGATGTTGGAGTTGTTGCTGCGGGACGAGGAGTGGGGATACTGGTTCGCCGAGAGTCCAGAGTGGACAGGAGCAGCCGCTGGGGAGGCGTGGTACATTGGGACGGTGCTGGGGAGGAGTGGAGACGGTTATTGGAGAAAGAAACAAGGAACAAGCAGATCCAGTGGCTATTGCAAAACGGAAGCCCAGATGTGTCATCTAATCAAAACGCAAATCGAAAACCAAGTGCAAAAACGCTAATCGTTTTTCCTGTTCGGTTTTTTCTTTTTCTTTGTTTTTATCGTCTTCTCCCAGTTTTTTGCTATCTTTGCTCGTCAGATCTCTGGCAGCGTCGATCGACCCACAGAGAGACAGCGACGGTCGACGCAGCGGCCAAATGGTCAATCCAGAATCTATATTGTATATTTGATAATCTATGCATGAATTAATCAATTACCATACATAAACTAGAAGTAACTAACACCAACCCCCCGATTTCCCTATCCCCATATGTCCATTGAGTCCCTAGTCGACAGCATCACGTCTCCCAATCTCCACGATGATGACTACGGCCATCTTCTTGATCTAGTCGAACTCGTCAACAAGAACCCTGCCGCAAACGCCATCCAGACTCTAAGATTCCTTAAGGTTAAACTTCAATCGTCCAATGCAAACACCCTACTGAGAGCCATAACTATGTTAGACTTCCTAGCCCAGAATTGTGGTGCCATGATGAAAGCTAACATTGCCACCCCCGAATTTGTAGATAGTGCTTTATTACCAATCATCGACGATTCAATGATCCACGTATCCGTCAAATATGCTCTTGTTAAGGAAATTTATAAGCTGCACATTTTGTTTAAAGATGATGACAGTTTGTCAATTATGACTTCAACTTTCAAAAATCTACAGCACAAAGTGCCGAATTTATGTTACGATGCGATCACTGAAGTCAAGGGTAACAATAAAACCGCCAATAATCTTGTCAATGCAGCAGCAGCAGCTGAAGAAGAGATTGAGTTAAAAAAGGCAATTGAGTTATCTCTACAAGATTCAAGACCCCCTGCTCCAGTACCACAGCAACAATTACAACAACCACGACCACAACCTCAATTACAATCGCAATTACAATCACAACCATCACCACAGCAATTACCTCCTCAAGTCATCGAACCCTCTCCTGCATTATTAGAAGACACTTCTAAGCCTGATAAGGTTGTTGCATTATTCGATCTTACTTCCGATGACGAAGACACGTTATCATTCAAGAAGGATGATATCATCACCATTGTGGAAGAAATCAACGCTGACTGGTTGCGTGGTTGTCTCAACGGTAGAGCTGGTATCATACCCACCAATTACGTCAAAAGAATCCCTAAAACAATTGAATCGGATCTCGCTACTCTGATCGAAACCTTGAATAGCTCCTTCGATATAGAAACAACATTGTCGCAACTGATGGATTTGAATAAAAAGGTCAAATCTTCCCCCATGACAAGCCAACAATTTGAATCATGTCTGTTATCAAATGCATTCCCTAACAAAATCCAGAAAATTGAACAAATTAAAGGCAACATGAAACAAATTTTGGAACTACAAAGCTTGAAATTATTGGAATTGAAAAGCATTCAATCAAACATTGATAACAGTTTACAAGTGTATCAAAATTTAATAACTCAAATGGCACCGGCACCTGACAGTACAGAAATCTCAAATTTTATTAAAACATATCCTGATATTTCAAGTTTGTCCTTAAACCCACAAATGACACAAGCTCAGCCATCATCAATTCAACCTCAATTCACTCAACAACAAATTCCTCCAACTGCAACCGGAAGCGCAAATAATTATATGCGAATGCAACAACAGGGTCAACAACTGCAACAACAAGGTCAACAAGGTCAACAACTGCAACCTCCACAACAACAGCAGCCGTTCTCCAACATGTATAACTTTAATAAATAAGACAAACCTTTCTAATTTAATTTAATTTAATTTTGACCTCCTCCCCTCCTCTTTTTTATAGTTTGTTCCCAATTTTAAATCTTTGTAATAATCTACCTAAGTTTACAAAATCATTAGCACCCATAACAAGATCTTCACTATCATCACCATCACTATTACTCAAATAGTCCACCAATGATTCATAATCTGAACGTGGATTACATGGTATATAAATTTTATCCACTATGTTCCAAATTTCTGCACTCTCGTTAACTTGTAGTTTATAATCAATCAACTTATCAAGTTGTTGCAATTTGAACAATATCAAGTACAAGTTTCTGAAATTCAACATATTATAATTGATTTTTTGAATGTCTATAAATTTCGAAAATATTATAGTTATTGCAGTTATTAGCCCATTTACAATGAAAAAATGTGTGTTTTCAACCTCGTCCTTGTTTTGTCTTATATTCTCGATAGCTTGATCAATCAATTCATTAACTTTAGTTAAGTCATGATTATGCACAATTATCACATTCGTATTCGACATAACACGGTTCCATAATCGTGGAGTAATCAATTGGTAATCCAATCTAATGGTTGGGAATGTCTGATGATCATGAATGTCGCCATCGACATCACCATCACCATCACCATCACCATCACCATCACCATCACCATCACCATTTGCGTCTGCATCTGCGCCACCTCTGATGTCATCTTGTATCGTCAGTACACTTACAAACATTTTACCATTTTTTCGAGCATCTACCGATCGAACAAATGTCGTTATAACTGGTTCTAAACCTGGGTATCTTGTAGTGTGCATTCTGCCCTACAAGTTAGATATACATCTTCTCTTCAGTTAGGAAGCTTTCCTACTGTAGCAAACAGAATCTGGCGTTTTTCTGATTTTTGATTTTCGTGAATTTGCGTCGTTTTTCGGTTTTCTCTTTTTAGAAATTGCCGTTTTGTTTTGAAGATTGATCAAGAAAATTCAGAATCGGCTTGCAAAACAGTGAAGATTTCATACAGATCGGTCGTTTTTTCCCCAGAACAAAGAAGATGCAATCACAATTCGAAGAATATGAGGATAAAACGGGACTGAAGTTTGCTTTCAATGTTTTCCCAAGAACTAAAGTTCAGGAAAAAAAATGTACAATACCATTATCATGTCTATATCAACCATTAAGACCAAAAGAAGATCCAGTCATACTTGAATCCAATCCAATTGCTTGCATGAATTGCAGATCCATCCTGAATCCATACTGTATCATGGATTCAAATTCAAGATCTTGGTCTTGTTCTATTTGCAATAATAGAAACCAGTTTCCTAATAATTTAGCACAATTCCCACATGAAATGAATCCTGATTTATTGGATGTTGAATATGTTATACCATCAATGCATAATAACGCAATCAACAATAGGAAGCCCACTGTTTTCCTGTATTTGCTAGATTTGGCTATCGAAGAAGAGGAGTTGAATTCATTAAAGGAAAGTTTGTTAACTTCAATCGATTTATTACCTGCAAATTCAATGATTTCCATAATCACATTTGGTAAACATGTCAATGTTTATGAAACTGGATGCCAGGATCATATTTCTTCATACACTTTTAACGGTAATGTTGAATACACAAGGGAAGAGATTAATAAAAAGTTAGGTATAATTAAAAAGGATATCAATAATATGAAATCATTGAATAGTTTGGAAATTGTAAATAGATTTGTTCAACAAACTTCAATCTGTGAATTCACCATCTTAAAATTATTTGAAAGTTTTAAAACTGATTCTTTCAAACCGAAAAAATATTTCAGAAATGAAAGGTCAACAGGTACCGCAATTAACATTGCATTCCATATGCTAAGTACTTTATTCCCTAAAATTGGTTCAAGAATCATGTTATTCACAGGTGGCCCATGTACCATCGGACCAGGAAGCATTGTTTCAACTAACTTCAAAGATCCAATAAGATCACATCATGATTTAATGAAAGATTCTAAGCACATCAAGAATTTCAACAAGAATGTTAAATTTTATCAGAATATTGCAGAAAAGGCATCTATCAATGGTCATACAATTGACATTTTCATTGGTTGTTATGATCAGATTGGTTTAAATGAAATGGAATGTTTGGTTGGTAAGACTGGTGGTGTGATTGTTCAAAGTGATAGTTTTACATCCGCAATTTTCAAACAATCATTACAAAAATTCTTATCAATTAATGAATATGGTGAGTCCCAATTTGGATTGAATTCAACATTAGAAATTAAATGTAGTAATTTAAAAGTTAAAGGATTTATTGGTCACGGTACCCCAATTTATCTGAAACAACAATCCGATAACCAACAAGCTATTAAATTCTTCACCAACGAAAACTCTAAAAATAACATTGGTATAAACGGTTCAAATATTTTCAAAATTGGGTCAGTTTCAGTACATTCAACATATGCGATTTATTTCGATTTGAATGAGCAAATCATTGGCGATTATTCGGTTATACAATTTATCACAAGCTATCAACATCCTGATGGCTCACATCACATTCATGTTACTACAAGTCAGAGGTTTATAAATCCAAGCCCTATTGATTCATTAGAACCAATTATTGATAGTTTCGATCAAGAAGCAGCAACCGTTTTGATTGCAAGAGAAGCAATTTGGAAAGTGAAAAGCGGCTCAAGTTCAGCTG
This sequence comes from Pichia phayaonensis, assembly GCA_030558305.1. NCBI lineage: Eukaryota > Fungi > Ascomycota > Pichiomycetes > Pichiales > Pichiaceae > Pichia > Pichia phayaonensis. Next base: position 17,559 of record JAJMSE010000003.1, read on the forward strand.
CACAAGATTTCACAAATAGAGTTTTAATTGATTTCCTGTCAGTTTTTTGCAAGTATTCAATTAATCAACCAGATTCAATCATTATACCAACAAATGTTAATCTATTACCACAGTTTATTTATCATTTACGTAGATCGAATTTCATTCAAATTTTCAACTCATCACCTGATGAAACCTCCTTTTATCGTCACTGTTTTCTAACTGAAGATTGTATCAACACATTAATTATGATTCAACCAACACTAACAGCTTATGAACTTGAAAAGGAACCAGAATCAGTGTTATTGGATTCAACATCCATTAAACCAAATAGAATTCTATTCCTTGATACGTTTTTCCATATTTTAATTTACCACGGTTCATTAATTGCAGAATGGAGAAGACAAGGCTATCAAGATCAACCAGAATACGAATATCTAAAGGAATTTCTGGAATTACCAAGACAAGAAGCAGCTGACATTTTAGTGGATCGTTTCCCATTACCAAGATTTATCGACACGGAAGAGGGTGGATCACAAGCAAGATTTTTAATGTCAAAGCTAAACCCAACTACAAGCTATACTAATAGTGATTCATTAGATCAACTGGCCAAATACGGTGGTGCACATGATCAAAATAATGGTGCCGTCATACTGACTGATGACATCAGTCTGCAAACCTTCATGAAATTTGTCTACGAAGCTGTGGTTAAACCAACATAGAAAATACGAAACTAAATAAATAAATTCTATAGAATGTATTCACTGTATAAAAAACCTGCAAAGCAGTGTCTTATAATTCAGTATAGGTTTAAAAACAATAAAATCCTCAAAAATTATGAACCCCGCCACTCTCACAGAAATGAGAGAAACGACATACATGGGAGCAGCAGCATGTGTAAGGCCAGCCAACCATGTATGGACATTGCGGATTTGATGATCTCCCATGTCTGCTCCAGGTAAGTATGAGAAAGGAAAAGGAAGAAAAAAGGAAGATTAACATAAGAAAGTGGATATAATAAAGACGCCAACGGCCTTTTATACTTTTCACAGCTGGTGGCGCGAAGTCGCAAAAACGAAGTGCTCCTTTTGAAACAGTTGCGTTTTGCTTGAATTTGGGTGTTGGTGTTTGAAGGTGTCTGCAAGGTTCTGAACGGGTTTGTACGGAGAAAAGACACCCAGACATGGCACCGGGGTTTAGAGAAGACAGCTACATGATTGTGCAACCGGGATCGTTGTACACACTAGTGAAATTCGGTCTAGAGGATCCGTTAGGATTGCCATCACATTGTATACCTACAAAAGTCTATAAGAATAGTAATAATCAATACAGTATTACTCCAAAAGACAGATACATTGATACATTCCCCATTGTCAAGGGAGTAATTGTGGATATCGAAGGTTTGAAGTTTTTCCTTCATTCAATTATCCAATCCGTTTTGGATTCAAGTGTTGAAGATGGCGATATTCCAATGCCATTAGATGCAGTTAATTTATTGATTGTTCAAACCTCAACATGCTGGAATCCATTTCTTATTGAATCGTTAGTCAATTTCGGTTTCGAAACTTTAAATGTACACAGTATAAGTATCGTTCCGATTGAATTATGTATCATGTCCTCTCATGGTTCAATTGCAAATTCTTTGGTTATTGATATAGGTTATGAGAAAACTGAAATTTTACCAATTGTGGATTATCAATTATATTCTCCAAGTAAAAAAGTTATAGAAAAGGGTGGATTTTCAATTAACCAAACGTTGAAGAAACTGTTGCCTTCATTTAACGATGAACAAATTGAAATATTGAAAAAATCTCATATTTTTGAATGTTTAAGTGAAGAAGATGCAAAGAAATCCTTTTTTGGTATGGATGGTCTGATTGAAAATATTAAAGAGATTGAAGATGGTAACAATGATGAGGATGACGATGGTGTTCTGGATATTGCTGCAATTGTTACAAGTGATAAATCAACACGTGAATTATTAGACGAGACTAAAAATAAAAAGAATAAGAAAAAGGAAGTTTTAAAATCCAATTCTGAATTAGAAATAAATACTTTTTATGACAACAATGGCAATTTAATTACTGTTGGAAAGGAAAGATTTCAAGGGTGTAATGAATTAATTGATTCAATTGTTTTAAATATTTACCATAGTTTGAAAAGAATCCCTGATCTGAAGAAAAGACAAGACTGTTATGATAATATAATCATTACCGGTCAAACAAGCAAAATAAAAGGTTTAAAGGAAAAGATTATTTTCCATTTATTTGCAAATTATGTTGTTATATCCGATAATAAATTATTACAACCACAATCACAATTCAGAAATGATGTTAGACCAATTGACGACAATTCAATAACACAAGTTCCAAGACATCTCAAAATTGTACCAAAGGTTGAATACTTTAGTGAATGGAAAAAAAATGGATTCGAAGATTGTTCATTTTTGGGTGCTCAAATTTTATCCAAACAAGTTTTCACATCAAACAATGATCTTTGCTTAACAAAAGATACATATAATGAAGATGGACCAATGTCAATTTGGAATATCTGTTTGTAACTTTTAGAGATTCCCCCATTCACCACCCCCCCACTCCTTCATTATTTATATTTTTAGTATCTTGTGTATTATTATAATTTAATAAACTATTGTGTGTATTTTTTTTTTGGAAACAAAAAAATTAAAAAAATTAAAAATATTATACACTATAAATATAACATTAATCAAGTACAGTCAGAACAAAAGGGGAAACTAAAGAAATCAATAATGGTGAAGATAATAAAAAAAATGAAAGTAGCAAATAATAGAAAAATATGAAGACTTAGCTATGTCATGTAAAGTTTAGAGCAAAATCTTAAGCATAATGAAAAAAATAACGAAAAGAATGGCATTAGTAATAGCAATTTACTCACCTCTTAATCTTCTTGCTAAATGGATATCCTTTTGCATAATAGTAACTCTTTTTGCATGAATCGCACATAAATTGGTATCTTCTAAAAGATGGACCAAATAAGCCTCACTTGCTTCTTGTAATGCTAAAATCGCAACACTTTGCCAACGATAATCGGAATCATTTCCAAATTCTTCTTGAACAATTTCTCTAACCAATCTTGCAAACGGTAGTTTGGTAATTAATAAATCTGTACTTTTTTGAAATCTTTTGATTTCTCTTAATGCAATAGTACCACCTCTATGTCTTTTCTTGTGAGGCACAATTGGATCCCCCGGTTGGTTCTTTAACAATCCACTAGATCTAGGCTTCTCTGCCTCCCATATTTCTTCCTCATCTGAAGCATAGATGTCTCTTTTGATGATTGTTTTCACATTTTTCTTAGATGGTGCTGAAGAAGAGGATGATGCTGATTTTGACTTTTTGGAAGCCTTACCCGAGCTTCTACTGCTAGAGACAGCTACTGCTTGTATTTTCCGTCTGGCCATACTGGTAATTGATTTCTGTGTGGACACCTCCAAGCCCACAACAAACTATGATATCTAGCACAAAACGGACCTACCTATTATGGATTCCGTCCATGTTGCGACTCTCTGCGTCGATTCATTTTCACAAATTGGAAATTCGCGTTAATTGCCAATTCCGCCCAATAAGGAAGGCGAAAGGCCCAGCCACGCTTCTTTGTGAGGTGTAGCAATATTAAGATTAGTGAATACTGACACAAGATAAAGTAAGATAAAATGAAATAAAGTAAGTAAAATAAAGTAAGAAAATAAAGTAAATACAAAAAAACAGTAGACTTTGGAAAACAAAGTAAAACAAAATAAGCTAAAAATCACAGATTATCCTCGGATAATAATAGTAATCACAATACAACATAATTAATCAATTCATGCTTCAACTTCTGATCCTTGAGAAAATCCAGAAAATACATCATCATCGACACCATCAGAATCCTTTTTAACAGCTGGTTTTTCTTCAACTGCTGGTTCGTCTTGCAGACCCTTAAACTTCTTCTTTGTTGCTTCAACATCAACAGGCTCTGCCTTTTGAGCAAATTGTTTTTGTTGTTGTTGTTGTTTAGGACCTGTTCTGAAAAATCCTAAAAATCCTGTAGTTTTACTATCAGATTTAATAACAGGGACGGTATGCGTACTAGTTCTAACTGCTGAAGTTGCAGCGGTTTTTGCCTTTGCCAAAATATTTTTTCCCTTGGATGATTTTAATGCATTGGTATTTGCAATTGATGCCTTAATTTTATCATCATTAACAATATCTGCCATTGGAGGTTTTTCTTGGGTTGGGATATTAGCTAATGGGTCTCCACTTGCAATATCAGCATTGTCTCTGATTTCTTGCCAGGTCTTCTTAGGAACTACAGGTCTAGCTGCAGCTTTTGCAAAACCACCTTCAATTTTTTCTTCTTCGTTTTCATCAACTTCTGGTTCTGGTTCTTCTACTTTTGGCCAAACTTCTTCAGGGAAAGTTTCTGGCAATGATTCAACTTCAGCAGGAATTTCAATTGGTGCATCATCTAATTCGTATTTAGAGTCGTTTAGATCATCATCATCGAAATCTTCAGGTTTAATGACTTCCTTACGTAAATGTTCAGGGTAAATTTCATTAATATCCTTTTCTTCATTATGGTGTGCTAGTGACAGCTCTCTTAACTCATTAGCCTTTTGCTCAATTTGTCCATGTAACTCAGTACGCTTGGATTCAAGATCCTTTCTTTCATTTGCTAAAGATTCTAAATTAGATTCTTTTTCTTTACCTTCGCCACTTAATAAGGTTTCAGCGGCTAATGCAGCAGATGTAATTTCTGCTTCTTGACCTGAAACTTCATCCAGACCTGATTCCAATTCTTCAAGACGTTTATTCATAATTTCGATTTTTGATAATGTATCATCCAGATCATTTTGTAATGAATCAACCTTTGATTGTTCTTCATTGAAGATTTTCTCATGCTCTTCTCTAGTTGAAGTTAACTCTTGTAAGTTTGAAGTTTCAGTATCTAACTCTTTTAATAATGGAGAAATATCTTCATCTTTTTCAGATTGCATATCATGGAGTTCGACTCTTCTTTCTTCATCCTTTTCAGCCTTTGCGTCCTTTAAAACCTTCAACTTTTCTGCTCTTTCACCATCGACTATTTTCTTTTCAGCTTCTTCTTCTTCAACTTGTTGATCCAATTCTTCTTGTCTTGCTGTCAATTTTTCAGATAATTCAGATTTATGCTTTTCATGCTCATCTTCCAAAGCTTGTTTATCAAGAGCTAGCTGATCTCTCCTCGCAGCTGCTTCACCAGCTCTCTTCTTTTCCAAAGCAATTTGAGCTTGTCTTTGTTCTTCTTTAAATTCTTCATTTCTTTGTCTTATCTTTGCAGGCAATTCTTTTCTTTCTTGATCCAGATGTTTTGTTTCAACAATTCTTAATTCCATATCAGTAAGAGCAGGAGTAACAAGTGATGAAGCAATTTGTTCAACATCGGAATACTTCATCTTTAAACCGTGGCCTAAATTGACTTCACCAGGAGCTACACTAGCAGCTTTTCTCTTGGCAGCATTTTCTTGTGCAATTTTGTAAGCCATTTCACTTGATTTTGGGTCAACGTAAAGCATCTTACTTGAGAGCTCAGCATCCAACTTGGTTAATTCTGCTTTTGCCTTTTTTGAAGCAACTGCATAAAGGCTATTTGTAACTAATGTATTATCTTTCACAGTTGATTCAAAACCTTGAGTATGAGGATCAAATTTAAGAGCAGAAGCTGCATAATTTGCAGGATTGACAACTAAACCTTTATCAGATGGAGTTTCAATTCCCATTGTTCTTGTTCTTGACATTGACTTTTTCAATTCCCTTTCAGAAGCTTTGATTGCTTGATTATGAATGTTATTAATATAAACTGAATGATTAGCACTAGAAGCGGTAACATTATTAGAAGAAACGGTTTTAATGCCAGATCTAAAGTCTTTTTCAGGAGTTAATCTTTTGTTTAAAAGATTATTAGCAGATTTAGTTGCAGCCTTTGAGATGTCACCAATATTCATTTTTCTTGAAGTTTCAGCACCTAAATTTGAAGTTGTAATACCAGATCTATAATCTTTCTTTGAACTTAAGCTTTTAGCGGATTTACCACCTTTGACATTTGAAAATTGGGATAGTGTAGCTTTACCAGATCTAATATCATCGAAATCATAAATATCCTGTAAAATATCCTTTGCAACATATTTTGAAGGTTTACTCAAGACTGAAGAAGCAGCATCAGATGATAAATGGTCTACAGTTGGAGTGGCATTTTCATCATTGAATGGAAATTTCAGAGATTTTGCAGAAAGTGCAGCGTATTCGGCTTCAGGTGCAACGGAGTTTCTTTTGTATGGAAGAATTGATTCAGGTTTTGCAATTAAGGCAGCATGTGCAGCTTCACTTGATAATTCTTTTGAATAAGGATGAATTGATAAATCGGTATTTGTGGCTAAAACAGCAGCAGTATCAGATGCTGAAGGGTCAACACCTAAACTAACCTTTGCAGGATTATTGAAAATACCATATTTTAACTTTGCCTTGTAAATTGCCTCTTCACTTAAAGGTTTACCATCAGTTTGATAAACATTAAATCTGGAAGATTTCGATGTAAGTGAAGGAGCGGATTCTGCGTAATGAGTTGCCATGATAAATGAATGGGGGGAGGGATGAGAAACTAGTTATTCAATTGGGTTATATTGGATCGGTATTAGTAAGGGATGGATGGAGTGAGGTTTGAAAAGTGTCCAATTTATGATAAGAAAAAGGCTAGAGGGCAACAGGAAAGGAAATAAAAAGGATACAAAGAACAGAAAGATAAATGGCATATCCCCATGGCAGACAATCGGACGGCGTAGCTGGTTAAAATGAATTGAGAATTTATCTCTTTCCCCTTTCGGAGGGAAAAGTTGCCCAATTGGGACAAATGCGGGAACACACACCCGTGCACCAGACCATCCACGGCGATCGACCGCAACATGAATGAAAAATGCCTTGTCCCAAAAAGGAAGGTGGGTGGCAAATTGGCAAATTTCCTCATTTTAAAGGCTCTGCGGGGAGAAGGAGAAGTTGTTTGCCTTGAAGGCTCTGTTTTCCTGCATAGATATATTTGTTTCTGTCTTTATTTTGACAGCAGTGGGACTGTACACAACCCACCATTATGAGTAGACTGTTGAGATCCAGAAATACCGCAAATACATCCACCCCCCTTATCTTTTCGGACTTACCTCCGAAAAAACACAGGATTAAGTCTTCTAAAAAGAAAGATGTCGATAGATCAAAGCAACTCAAAAAGGCCAAAGTTGAAGACCTGCTAGATAATAGAAAACAAATGGAACTCCAACCTTTAGTACACCAATCGTATAATTCCCCACATAAATTCCCATCTTTTATCACAGAAGATAATACCCCATCCACCAATAGTGATCAAAATGATACTCATATTGAACATTTAAGCAGGCTACTTAAACTAACTAGTCAATCGAAGCCTTTTAATGTTAATGATGATCATATTAATGACAACAACAATAATGGTGACGACAACAATAGCAATGCTAAGAACGACAGCAATAATTTAACCCTTTCTAAAAATACTGATAATGACGCATGTGACCCACGTATTCTTAGAACTGTTGATCCTAATTGTATTCTAAACAAATCAATCAATTCTACCAACCCAATCAATCCAGTAAATAAACCTCTATCTTTCTCATCCAAAATCAAAGTGTTTGATAAAGTAAAAACGAAAAACAATACCAAAAATGCAAAAGCAAATCAAAAATTTATAGATTCATTTTTAAACGACCCAAATTTTAAAAATAATTTGGTTGCTGATTATTTTAATTCTGATCCGGAATTTGTAAATCCTCATTACTATCAAGAGTATCTCTATGATGATAATTTATACACTCAAAATCTTCAAAATAAGAGTTTTGATTCAACAAGTTATGAATTAGATTCAAATTCAACCCCTCATTCAAATTCAAACTATCAAAATGATGAAAATATAAACCCAATATTTTTTCACAATACTCCATCTCCAAACAATTTAAATTCTATTAGAATTATAACAGGTTCAAATAGAATAACAAAGTTAAGGGATAAAAAATTAGTTCAAGCAATCAATAAAAGTTTAGGTTTAAGAAACTCAAATAATAATGATTCAAATTCTAATAGTTTTAAAACAATTAATAATAATCATAACAAATATCTTTTTTTAGATTCAATATTATCATCCCCACGGAAGGAAATCAATGACAGATTGACAAATGCAATAGTTTCACATACTAGTACTCAAATTAATATTAATCACATTACCAATACCAGTATTAATCCGGATATTAATGTTCTTAATAATCTTAACCACAATGGAATGATAAAGAAGAATCCGGTTTCATCGCAAAACGAACATCATCATAGCTATAATCATGATAAAGACTATACATATGGTCCACCTTTGGAAAAGATTCTAGATAGCGATGACAATAGCATAAATTTAATATCTGAATTGGACCATGAACTACGAAATAAACAATTTGACTATAATGAAAATGCTAATGATGAAGGTGAAGATGATAATGATAATGGAAGCAAAAGGAAGCATCACCCGCCTCAAAAAATATTCTTAATTGCACGTGAACTTGGATGGAAACAACATGATTATACAAATTCAAAATCACAAGAGTTTGATATGAATGACAATAATAATAATAATAATAATAGTAATAATAATAATAATAATAATAATAATAATAATAATAATAATAATAATAATAATAATAATAATATGAATTATGATAGCAATAACAGTAATGTTAATCCAAGTATCCCCAAAGAAGGTCGTATGAATAATCTAGATAATGAAATAAAACAAGATAAAGATAACGCAAGAGTAAACAGTTTAACTTCAAAAGATTGTGATGTCGTTTTAGAAATATTTCGTGAATCACTGAAGAAGAATAAAGATAATTTCCCAAAATCTAAATATCAAGAAAAATCTTCAATGCCAAAGCCTAAAATCACCAAATTAAAAGTACTGAAAACGAATAAGTCAAAGAATGACTCGAAATTTCCTGCAAGTGAATTTGAAGAAAAAGATATTTTCAGATGTACTCAATGCCCAAAAGTTTTCAAACAGAGATCACAGTGGAAACGTCACGTTGATTGTATTCATTTAAAAATTGCTAAATTTGTTTGTATCCGATGTAGTAAAGCATTTAAACGTTCAGATCATTTGAAAAATCATATCAGAAGAATCCATGGAAATTAAGACGTGAAGGGGAAAAATTAAACAGCGATGATGAGCGAGAAAAATGTGAGTGATATCATGATGTTTTATTAATCTGTGTATCTCTTCTTTTTGTAGCCAAAGAACAAACACACCAGACACACAACAGATTTCAAGGTTATGAATGGCAGGACCATTTGATAACTTAAATACTAACATTATTTGTCACTCGCATTTTCCTTTTCTTTTAGGTCAAATTTTTCATTTGAACAAACATGAAAGTATGCAAAATTGTATGCATATTTCAATCGGTTGAACGATTCCATTTTATGCATAAAGTTAATTATTTATAAATCAACAATTGCGACGTACTGCCCCCATGTATTGATCCCAAAATATTTTTCAATTATTCATTTGAAAAACAAGCCCAGATTAATTTTTTATACTTTAGATTTAAATAGATAAATAGATAGATTTCGTGAATTTCTTCAATCGACAAAAGAATCGAATCCCCCACGAAGATTTATTCAACATGTAGAAATAAAATAATAAAATAAAAGAGTACGAAAAAACATAACCATAACATAATTATTAATTAGATAAATGTTAAACTATTTTGCAACTTGTATTCACTTTCCACTTGTATTTCATTTTACTCGTTTTCATTTTGTTAATTTTAATTTCCAGTTACGATTTGCATTAGATAGAATCAATAATAAGGCAGATATAGATGATAATAACGGTCGTCTTCTTTTAGATCAAGGAGATATTTAGGTTAAGTTATGGAATCATGTAGGTGCTTCTATATGTTTTTATAATTTGATTTGATTTTTTTGATTTGAGAAGATGGTTGTTATTTTTAAGTTTTATTTCCTGTTTTATTGCTTTGATTTTAAATCTTTGATTATTTTTTTCAATTTTTTCAATTTTTCCAATTTTCTATTTTGTCATTTCCGAAGATTCCATTCTTACTTCTTTACTCAATCGTTAAATTCGTAATTAAATCTCTCAAGTTATAAAAGCATTAAATTAGATTAAATAGCAAAATGATTCATCCTTTGAGATATTGAAATGTCCAATATTATTTTAAATATTTTCAAATTTTGGTAAGTATCATTTATTTATACTGTTTGTTTATAATCCTTTGATTTATTTGTGTGTGTTTTGAATGTTTATATATTTATTTTATACTTAGAATTATTGTGGCCTTATCTTTAACTGCGTAGGAAATTTCGTGAAACTTGTCTAAAAGGGAAGACAAGTTGCAATTTTTCAAACCTGTTGATTATCGACGTAAGCGTTGTTTTTACAATAGTCCCAAATCTGTTTTTGTTGTTATTGGCAGAGACTGAATGCTGTGAAATTCTTTTAAGCGTACAAGTCAAACTCTTGGTTGTAGAAGGTTAACGCTAATTTGAACAGTCAAGCTCTTAGTTCAGGTTATGGTCATATTGTCGTTATTTGAACAATATTATGAGCCTTAGTTTTACAATGAGAAGTTAGTACTTGAGTTCATCTGATGTACAAGTGAAAGGTGTTACGTAATTAATAGCATTAGTTAATTAAATAGCATTAGTTAATCGCAACCATAAGGTTAGATGGTTCAAATCACATTATAATCACTCAATGATCAACATAATTAAAAATATCATAAAATGGAAATTGAAAAGATTGAAAAAATTGGAGAAATAAAATGCTGAATAAATAAAATATATAGTAATATATTTCTATTTTCAAATTAGTCTAAGTAACATCTCTTTTATCTCTGACATCAAAGTATCAATAGTACAATCTATGTTTTCACCTTGATAACTATCAGAATAGTATTTCTTCTTTCTAGAAAACGTGTTCTTTAAACTTTTATTAATATAAAGATGTGAATGTCTACCATAAACATAACCTGGAGAAAAGACAGTAAGAATAAAACATGCCAATGACACCATTAGACCTTCTAAATCATAACGTAACTTGGGATTTGTTGCTAATTTTGGATCCCAACCGTCTGATAATTCTGCAATTCTATAAGCAGACCTAACAAAAATTAAAAATAACTGAAATAGAAATAGCAATCATGAATGGAACCAATAAATTTCTATCTCTTACAAATTTAAATGCAGCATTAAATTTTGATTCTTGATATAGTTTATAGGAATTATGAATATTCCAAAGAAAATGATACCAAAATGCTTGAAATATAGCGATAGTTACAAGTTGAATGGATAAACCAACAACCATAATTCTGATACCAGTTTGATTACCTTGTGCTGCAATACCACCACCTGCAGCTTGTAAAAAAATGGAAAATACATCAGCAACAATGACAATAAGTGAATATTGCATTGGTTTCAAAATTGAGAATTCTTCACCATAAATTAAAGTTAATTGTACAATTACATAATAAATACCAGCCATTAAAAATGAAGGACCGATAGTTAAACAAATTGATTGCATAATATAAGCACTCGAACTACCAATATCTTGTAATGACCAAACACGGCCTGCGTAACCGAGGAATTCCATACCTAACCCACAAATCCAACAAACCAAAAACCAATATTGTTTATAATAAACACTAGAAATGGTATGAACAACGAATAATACAAATGAAAACTGACATTAATGCAGCATTGCCGCCAATTGAAGGATAATTACCATTATAATAAGCAGGTTCTCTAAATAGTGCATCCATAATACTTGAAGCTTGTACTGCTTGAGTTGCCAAACTTACCTTTAAGGAAGAATTTGTTTCAGTTGAAGCAGATTGTAAAACTTGATAGTAATTAATTGTTGCTTGGTCTTGAATAATCTTAATGATGTTGAAATAACAGTGTTTGTCACAGTTTTAAAAACACTCAAGCAGAACTTTGATCACGTTCAGCGTTTGATAAAACCGACGTAATAACATCCAAACTTGGAGTAATGGTTGATTCTAATGTTGTTGTTGACGTTGGAATTTGGGTTAATTAAACAATTCTTGTCGATAAAGCATAAGGAATATTGGAAGCTAATTGTGTAAGTTGGTCCATGGCGGGTAGCGCACTGTCAACGTTTCCTAACAAATTTTTGGCCACAAAGAAATAGAAGAGGAAACTTTGAATTAATCATGGTGAAATGTGTACCATTAAATACTCTACAAGGCTTTTTACAAGGTTTTGTTTAGGGTATTTTCCAGGGTTTTTGACAAATGGAAGCAAAAGCAATTTTTATTATTCAGAGAAAAGCCTTAAAAAAATAAAAAAGGCTTTGAAACAAGTTATTCAATAAGGGTATTGCCCGCGCGAACATTCCTCAAATTGGTCTCAAATCCCTGGCGGGATCCCCACCTGGCTTCGTTGGTAGGTAAGCAGCTAGATGGTAGCTCTGCACCTTGATGATAACTACGCCACATCAGAGGGGGTATCTCGGAAGTGGACTATCTAAATCTCTTTTAAAGATTCGTAGCATTAGACCAGACTTCAATTGTACAGTGTGTTGACATTGTGAGAATGACAGGGTTGTTTATTTAATATAATTGAGGAGGTGCATGAATATATACATGATGGAAAGCAGCACAAAAAATAATAAGAAGCTCATTCAAACGATTTTATAGATTACGGTGATTTGAAAGAGGCAAGTTACTGTGAGAGTACTAAACTCACACATGGAGGGTCAACTAGGAACAAGAGCTATTTCAATTATATTGGTAGCATGTTCAATTCAATGGTTGAGAAGATGAACAATACAAGTTTAGGCACTCTTAGTAGTGTAGATGCTGTACTGAGAAGGAGATGAGAACATGAATGAAGTGTGATAAAGATAAGGGATGCTGAATGTAAACGTCATAAAGGTGTTGACAAGTGTGGTTACCTCTCCAATTTAAAATTGAAGGAGATGAAGTATTGTGGGTCCATATTAGACGATAAACTACACTTTTCTAATTGGACAATGAGTATTATGATAATGTTGATGGATGGGCACACCTTATGTTTTTAAACAGACATATGCCATAAATAAGAAGGAGGACACAAAAGATAGTGTTGTAATTTGTCACAACATCGATAGCCAAATTACTGACCTAATCCTGGAAACAATTAGTACTGGAACAAAGAGATACAATGAAAAAGTTAGTGTTTCATCATACGATATTAATTCGCCAGTATTAATTTCCCATATTATGAATTTCTTCGATATCAAAGTTAGCACAGATGCTAAGAACGCAAAATTATACAATTTGAAGATCAATGAGAACAACATTGAAAAATTCTTGAAGGATATCAGGGAGAACAAATCTAGTCTGTTGTATTCGGATCAAGTTATTGATGAAAATGAATTGGCCTGAATTGTTTTTAGTGCTAATCAATTCGATTTCCCAACTCATATAATTCCACAATGGAATACTGAGGTTAAATATAACATGAAACATGAAAATTGCATGGAATTATTCATTGCTGGTGCAACAAAACCAGATATTCAATATTCTGTGACTTACCTGGTCAGATATTACACGAAACCATATTATAATAATTAAACAAACTAAAAAAATGTTAGTTATCTAATGGCAACAAAGCAGTTATGTATAGTTTACAATCACAATATTACACATGAGTTAATCGCATGCATTGATTCGGATCACTCTAGTGATAAAACAGATTTTATATCGTTGAAGGGTTTGATCATAATGTATGCGAAAGGATCGACTAGTTGGAAATCGAAGAAAGATAGAGTATCACAAAGTTCAATTTATGCAGAATTAAATGGCCTCATTCAGACTGCAAATATTACATGCAAGGTTGGAAGAATATTTGCAGTTATATATGGATATGAAAAGAACGAGTCCATTAAACAACCCACAACCATATATTGCGACAATTACAATACTTTACAGATTGTATCAACTGGGTCAGTTAGTAACAAGCCCAATCATATTACACAAGATGCTTGTCTGGATTACCACTATATGGAGGATCATAAACGCGACGCGAAGAAAATTGATACAGAATATTATTTGGCTGACATTGTAACAAAACCAGTTACGGGGAGATAATAGAGAATCTTAGAGCAGTTATCCTACGTGATATTAATTGATGAGTAACATCAATATACTTGAGGTGGCGTTAAGAAGGAGGGCGTTACTATTCATAAAATATTGATGAGAAACCCTCAACGCTTACTCGAGGAGATAAAGTTGAAATTGATATACCGAACAATAAATGAAGAGCTCCCCAGTAATTACGGTACATAATGACTATATTTTATAGGAGAAGAGGAGCTAACGAGATATATATGTAGATATATATGTAGAACGGAAAGTAATAAACAAGATAATAAGAATCTTAAAAACGGTTCTGTGGATTCACGTCATTATGACAGTACAAAACTCGAATACATTTCGCTAAAAACAAAAGGAAACTCTCAGACCTTTAAACCTGGGCATTGCAGCTCCCTACATCGAGATCCAACAATGAATTATAAGTACAACCTGCAACACATACTAGCTGCGTTTGTCGTCATTCGAACGTTACAATGTTTGGCGATATATTATGTCCCATTTCAGTTTGACACATCCAGCACAATTTTGATCCAGGAATACGTTAAAAGTGCATCACGATACAATAAGCATGTTTTGACCATTTTAAACAACCTGCTATCTTGGGACTCGGTATATTTTATGAAACTAGCCATGTCCGGGATAAGTTACGAGCATGAGTGGATGTTTGGTCCATTGTTATGGAGGCTGGTTTACACAATTCGTGAAATTTGTGACTTCGAATTTTATGATGTTTTGCTGACCTACATCGTGATCAATAATTTGCTGATTTTATGGATTACGAAACTCATCTATTCATTGAGTCTACAGGTTTATGATAAGAATTTGAAATGGATGAAAAAGGGAGGGGTGGCAGATCGGGAGAAATTTGCATATGTTTGCAGTATGTTGATTTTAATTCAACCGTCAGGGATATTTTCCAGCGTTGCCTATTCGGAGACGCCTGTTCAGTTTTTGTCGTATCTTGGACTGTATTATTATTTCAAATCAAGGTCGCCTACGAAGATACTGAACAAAAGTGAATATTTTGCGTCGGGGTTTCTGTTTTCTTTGTCGTTTGGAATTCGAACCAACTCGATATTATTTGGTATTTTATACATTTATGACTTGTTTAAGTTTTGGAATGTTGTGGATATTATGGTTATTTTGGTTACGGGACTGCAACTATTTGGATCGTTACTTTATTCGATTTATCTCCCATATTCGATGTACTGTCCGGCTCGTGGCGAATGGTGTAATTCGATGACCAAATCGTTAGTGTTTTATGCCCAGTCACATTATTGGGACAATGGGTTTTTGAAATACTTTAAAATGTCAAATGTGCCAATGTTTTTAATTGCAGCACCACAATTGGTGATTATTTGCAAGAGTATTTTACAGTTTTGGGAGTTAGAGAATCTGAAGTCATTAATGGTAATGAGTGTGGTTTATTTATTTTTACAGTTCACATGCATGCATGTGCAAATTATAAACAGGGTGAGTTCGTTTATACCTATTCATATATTGTATGCTTCACTGTTATTTGTGAAGGGTAGTAGATGGGGGACGTGTATTGTTCGATGGTGGATTATATGGTTGTTCTTACAAACAGCGTTATTTGCCGCATTTCTGCCACCAGCATGAGGGGAAAGAGAAGACAGAGCCTATTCTTGAAGAGAAGCATAACTTGTAGGGAATAGACCAGTGATGCCGTTGATTTCTCCCTCAGTCCAACCCGAGCCATCATCAGAATTTACTATATCGACTAAATCGCCCTTTTGTAAGTCTAATTCATCATCGCCTTGAGCTTGGTAATCATATAGGATCAGCATACGCTTTGTTGAAGTTGATGCAGTGGGAGCTGACACAGTGGTATTTTTACGTGGTTTGAGTATTGGTGGAGGGGTCTTCTTTGTTCCAGTTGTTGTAGTGGGTTCGATTTTTATGTAGGAAGTAGGCACCAGACCTTCACTACCATTGGTGGCTTTGATATAGGTCCAGCCCGAGCCGTCGTCAGGTTCCAGAACGGAGAATCTACCATTTTTGGAAATGGATATTTCATCATCACCTTGGGCCTCATAGTCGTACAATGCAATGGCAGAGGTTGTAGACGCGGTGTTGGCGGTGGCAGTGATACTACCACCCACCGGAGTATTGTAGATATCGACCAATTTATTGAAGGAAGTGAATAGCCTAGTTTTTGGATTGGAGGATGTGATGGAAATCTTACTGAAATCGGCATCAGTGATGGTGGTGGCGTTGGTGGGTTGGTGATCGACATGTTTCTTTATAAAGCCGAATAGCTTTTTCTCTTGATGTATAGGTTCGGAAATGGACATATCGACACCTTCAGTTACGGCCTGGATGGATTCGATTTCCACTTCAGAGATGACCTTTAAAGTGTCGTTATTTAAGAACTTGATCATTTGGGTAATTGAATTGCTGAGTATACTTTCCAAGTTGTCGTACTCCTTAAGCGGTTTGATGGCGACATTGGATAATGTGTCGTTCAATGCGTTAGAACTTTCCATTGACAATTCTTCAATGATTTGCTTTTCATCGTTACATTTGGAGACCAGAGACTCGTAGCTTGCACAGGCGGTGTTGAATTTTACACGCAAGTCAGACAAAGTTGCCGGGTTTATAATCATGGATTGGTCGTCATGCCAGATGGCGGATGGAATGTAGGTGAAGTCGGAAGGCTCGTTCCAGTTGGCCATATTGTGATTAACGAACATTTGGATATCTAGATTTGGCAAGTTTTGTTTCAGCACAGCATCAATTGCGTTGATGTTGTTTGATACTCGCTGTATTGAGTCGAGTTCTAACTTGGAGGAGGTTAGCAGGATGGAGTTGAGTTTGGAGGTTTTCAGTAGTTGCAAGTTTTCCAAGCCATCGATGAGCTCTGGTACATCTTGATAATAGTACTTGTCCTTTAAACGGTTGGAGACATTGATTGAGATGAGATAGTTGTTTTTGGCGATATTCATTTCGTTTTCCCGCTTGGCCAGCTTTGTCGAGTTGGCAGAAGATTTGGACCGTTGGGACTCCATGGCTTGACATGCTTGATCGTATTGTTTCTTTGCGGTGTGCATGAGGTTATAGTTTTTGTCACGCTGGGAGGTGAGATCATTGTGGAAAGAGTTCCAGCGGTCGTTGAACTGGCCATACTTGGACTGCAGCTTGTTTAGAGGTGAGATGATGGAGGACTGGAGAGTCTTTGCGAAGGATTTGCGTTCTGCGGCGGTGTTTTCAGTCTGGATGAGCACTTCTTTCCAGGCAACAACGGAGGCACATTGGAGAGAACCTGGGGTGACAGTTGGTGTCTCACCGACAGAGACGGTGGCAGCGATGTTGGCGAGTTTGGAGAAGGCCGTAGAGGTGAGTTTGGCCATCTTGTCGGCGTACTCGAGTTCGATGGCGGCCTTCTGGGTGTAGAAGGCTTCGATTTCATTGATGAGAGAGAGGTTGGCATTGATCCAAGTGTGGACCTTGGGGAAGTCCTTGGTGGCGTCGCCTAGCATGGCAGGAAGTGGTGGCGAGAGGGAGCAGGGTGTTCAATAGGTGCAACGGTTAAGTTGAGCATTTGTTTCCATGTTTGCTGATTGCAGATGGCTTATTTCCTGTTGCCAGCCTCACTTTTACAGACCGCTACATACACTTCACAAACTACATCCACCACATACACTACACTACACTACACTACACTACACTACACTACACTACACTACACTACACTACACTACACTACACTACACTACACTACACTACACTACACTACACTACACTACACTACACTACACTACACTACACTACACTACACACACCACATGCACCACCCCGTACAGTCAATGACGTCCCCTGCATCCTCACCCGCTGCCTTGCTGCTCACCCTGCTGGACCGGGGCGTCTCCCCGCTGCGCCTGGCAGCCCAAGTCCCACCGTCCCTGCGCCCGCTGCTGGCCGCCCTGCTCCCACCCGCCCACGTCGCCGTGCCCGCCCTCACCGCCGGCTTCGCGCCCGCCGACTGGCCGCTGTACGCCCAGTACCTGCACTTGTTCGCCCTGCTGACGCCCACGGCCCTCGACACTCTCCGCCCGCCACCCACAGGCACGCCCACGCCCGCCCTGGCCCTCGCACAGTCCGCCCACGACTGGGTCCAGACGCTGTTGGACGCGCTCGACACAGCCGCCGGCCTGGCAGACTCCGCACTGGACGAGTGTGTCTGATACACCAGTATCCCATATCCTATATCCTATATCCTATATCCTATATCCTACATCTACCTCTCTTGTCTTCTACACCAGATCAGACACTACCCACACTTTCCAGATACCACCCCCATGTCTTTCAGTGCCTTCCTTGCGTCTCCTACTGGTCCTCGTACCGTCCACTTCTGGGCCCCAGTCATGAAATGGGGGTTGGTGTTAGCCGGCGCCAACGAAATGGCCCGTCCTGTTGAAAACGTCTCTGCCATCCAACAACTATCCCTTTTTGCTACCGGCGCCATCTGGACCCGTTGGGCACTGATCATCAAGCCAAAGAATTACCTTCTTGCTTCTGTCAACTTCTTCCTTGGTGCCGTCTCCGTGCTCCAGATTGCTAGAATCGCCCACTGGAGAATGGGAACCCTCGGCGAGTCGCCTAAGGATACTGTCAAATATATGTTAGATATGAAGGATGAAAAAACTAACTAACCAACTAGATAACTAAATAATTAACTAGATACTGTCTGCTTATATAACTTGTTGTATAATACCTTCTAAACGTTCAATAAGTCCTGCGTCTTTTGCATTGTATTTTTTCAATCTTTCCATTAGGTCTTCGTCTTCCTCCTGTTCCTCTTGTTCTTCCTGTTCTTCATGTTCCTCTACCTCTTCCTCCTCTTCTCCCTCTTCCTCATCTCCACCTTCCTCATCTCCACCTTCTCTCTTAACCTCCCGTATCTTCACGGGTTTGTTCACAATCTCCGCCACCTTGTCATCGCTGACACTTACCCCCTCCCGAATACACTGCAACTTGTACTTGATCACACCCTTGATCCGACTCAACGTAACGTAATCAATCCACCCATTCTCAATATTAACCTCCTCTTCTATCCGCACATGCTTCAGCAATTTCAATACATCGTCGTCTAGTATATCTCCTATTTGAAACGATAACGAATACGTTAGGTTTTCACCGTCGAAAAACAACTGTTTAGGCACCTTCCCAATTTTCAACCGATTGATTTCACTCTCATCACTGCTGAACTCATCGATGTATCCATACAACGTTGGTGGTATAATCATATTCTTGTCCTCAACAACCTTCTCCAGCTCCTCGTCCAAATTCACCTTGCTCGTGTTTCTAAACGACTCAATCTGGTAAATGTACGACTCACGTTCAATGCATGGATTGTATCCAAATTTAACAAATGAATGTCTCCATGGTCCCTTCTTATAAGTGTACGACACAAACGGTAATGCAAACCTCAACTGTGTTCGAAATCTAGCTGGTATCATCCAAACAATGTGTCTCCTGATCCAAATCGGCTTCAATTCAAACAGTTTCTTTAAAATCTTCAACACTTCAATGAAATGAAACGTCGGTGATTCTTCAATCACCTTCTCACTTATCTCATTCTCCCTCATGTCTTTCAACTCCTGTACCGACCGCTCATACTCCGCTTCCAACTCTTTGCTATATCTGACCGGCACGTCATCCCCAAACTCTATTTGAATCGTGTGTAGTTTGATCGACTGGTTTAGCCACTTACCTTCCTCGTTAATCAACAAGTTCCCGAAATACTTGAAATTGTTGAACGGAATGTTGATTCTCGAGTATTTGACCAACGTTGGGATATCCAGATCACCATCTTCAAACACCTGAATCTCGTTCATTCTCTTCTCTAACGTGCTGGAGAATTCTCTGATTTTGTCAAAATCTCCCACTGCAATGGACTCGTCAAATTCTTGATTGAATTTCGAATCCTTCTTCAGACGTCTGAAATCAACCAATTCTCTGAATTTGAAATTCTTTCGAATCATACCAACAGTTGTAACCTCATATCGAACACCGTCGGCCTCGCATTGTCGCATATACTCCAACACAGACCCACCTTCTTTGACAATCCATTTAGGAATCTTCACTTTGAACAACAGATTCTCACTCTTCCGTTGACTTGACTTGATAACCGAGTTCCCCAACCGCAATTCCAACCGCAAATCGTTGTCTATGAAGCTGTTTCTCAAATTATCACTTGCATTGTCGATCATCGAGATGGCCTTTTCCGGCGATCGCACAGCAAGTGGATACTCTATCGATAGTAGCGTAGGTATGTCCAATGATACGTCCATCTGTTTCCTGTGTATGTCCTACCAATAAAGAAATGTCCATCTGGTCCAATGTCTTGTTGGTGTTCATGTATACAAAGTTAGACAATGTCTCGTCGCGGCGCGTACATGTCTCTCACTGTAGCTCTCTACTTATGTCTGTATCCCTGTAGGTATGCACAATAGCTAGCTAGCAACACCGACCGATGACATCATGTCCACCCTCCGTTCCATGTGGAATATGAAACACAGCTATCCTTGTTTAGAAATTCGAAAACCTCTCCACGTAAAGAAACTATGTAACACACATCCTTCATTTCCTATTTGGGACGTCTGAATACCTCCATCCCAGACAAACCACTTCTTTCCCACCAACTACCCTCTTGTAACCCCTTTCCTTTAATCACTATCCCAATATTATAAATAAGTGTTCTAATCCAACATTAAATGCACAAATACAATCACTTCCTCCTCCCTCTCTTCATCAATCAACCAAAACCGCACAAAACCATCTAAAACACACTACTTCTAAAATGAACTCCAAGACCGCTGCTTCCCAAAACCAAGAAACCATCGACAACGCTGACTACGAATCCTTGGCTGAAGCTTATGCACGTAACAACTGGAATACCTGTATTTGCACCATTGCTTAGACGTGCAATACGGGGGTGTATCTCATTTACTATTTACTGATTTCAGTGTTCAATCGTTACTATGGTATTTTACCTTATTTTATCCCACGTTATCTTGTTTATCTAATTCTATATAACTGTTTAATTGACTAATTGACTACTTGCATAAAAAATACCCTCCTTCCCAAACTGTAACTTACTGAGCCGCAACCTGAAAATTTTTTTTGAAATTTATTCGCTTTTCGACATGAATCCAAACACATGAATCCACACATATAAATCCACACACTTCTACCATACACTACATACACTACACACACAAGTTTAATCGTCCATCCTGCGCCCATTTTTACTTCTGCAACAACCACCCCTTTTTACACAATGTCAGTTCGTCGTTCGTCACGTGCGAACAAGGGCCAACATTCCAAACGTATTGATGAGCTCACCGAACTGCTGAAATCCAACACGGCAATGCCATCAACAGCCACAAAACCTAAATCTAGACCAAAACCAGACATCAAACTGATTTCTAAATCAGGCATCATCCCATACACCCCCATTCCCAACGAATCCGTCCGCTGTCTCGTCTGCGACACCACCGACTTAAATTACAACGAAGACACCGATCCAAACGGCGATATGATCGAATGCGACAACTGTCATACCTGGCAACACATTAATTGCATGTTTAAGTCAAACAACGACCCAAATCCAGTGGACGTTGATCAATTGCCCGATAATTATCTTTGTAATGTTTGTAATTTAAATGGTTATGTGGATAAGCATTGTGATATCAGTTATCCTGAATACCTATGTCTAAGGTTACCCAACAAATATAAACTAAAAGAGCAAGAACAAAAACAAGAGGAAGACGAAGAAGACGAAGAAGAGGATACTGAAGAAGAAGAAATGGAAGTCGTCGATGCTGGTGCTTTCGTTGATCATGATGACGAATACCAATATCATGAAACCGCCCCAAAACGCCACTCTCCATCCCAGCTTGAAGCCAAAAGACAAATTAAAAAGACTAAACCAAACACAAAGCTAACTAAATCTCCAAAATTTGAAATCTCCAACGTAAGACAAAATATCATCTCTAAATTCAAACTAAAACTAAAAGAGCTCATACCTCCAGACATCAGCAACGACATACTAAACGGCAGGAACATCGATCAACTATGCAAAGACTGGTCAATTATCCTAGAAAACGGGGTTTTTGAGACAACCGACTCCATGAAGTACAACGAAAGAATCAGAAGCTTGTTACTCAACTTGAAGATTTCAAACTTGATAAACCGTGTCATTGATGGCGAATTCAAAATCGAACAACTAGCTAAATTATCAAACGATGAAATGAAAACAGACAAGGATAGGTTACACGATGAGAACATCAAATTGAAAGCCCTAAATCAAGTGGTTATCAAAAACCTGCCTGAAATCCCCATCATCAAACATACAAGGAAAGGTGAAGAAATCATCGGAGATCAAGATTATCAATTCAGTATAAACGATAAGAGAAATGACGAAGTGGAATTAATCAAAGAGAAGAAGAAGGAGGAAGAGGAGGGACGGGAAAACAAGGAGGACAAAGTTGCCCATTCTTTAAATAATGACGTTTTCAGACCTTTGAATGACGTGATTGATCAGGATGTGAGTAATGACTACAATAACGATGTTGATGAGGGTGTCCACAATGATGATCATTCAGGTGTGGCCTTCAATGATGCCCTGGACGATGAAATGTTTGATAACATCATCAATGATAAGACTACTAGTCAACGAAAACCTCCACCTTCACGTCCATCGGATATTTTACCACCTCCTTCGGCTTCTCAACCGCCACCGCCACCGCCACCGCCACCGCCACCGCCACCGCCACCGCCACCGCCACCATCCTCCTCTACACATATATCCACTCACATCACTACTGGTAACATAAGAGTCAACGAAAACCTAGCTAAATGTGATATTGAGTTTATCTGTTCTACAAATAGATCCAAGGCAAACGCTAGTAAGTTGTCCAAAATCGTCGTTGAAGATTTATTAAGACATGAGGCTGAATTGATTAACATTGGTAGATTAAATTCAAAAGATGGTGACAGGTACCTAGATAAGATTACAAACACAAGAGATTTATATTTTTATGAATTGAAACCAATCAATGACAATGGCAATAATGACTTGAAATTTTTCAACATTTGGTCCTTTTTTAACAGCGTTTCCAAATATGGGGTTATTAAAAATTCAATCAACTACATTAAGGATATTTATTTATTAGCATTGAATAAAAATTCTTTAATCGATTCATTTATATTCAGTAAATTCAACAATAATTTAATACTCGATTATTTTGATACCATAGGAGATGATGAGAAGGATTATAAGGTTTATCTAGTATTTGTCATCCACAAAGATGTTCAAAATATGTTAAAGTTAAATGAGAAACAACGACTTAAGGAGAAGGAAGAAGAAAAGGAAAAAAAGAGTGTTCATGATCACTCCGACGATGATTACGATCCGTCCACCATACTATCAACGTTGAATAATACAAAAGATAGTACTAATAATAATGATAACGATAATTCTAATGCTAATCTTTTATTACAAAATTTATTACAAAATTTAAATTAATGCCATGTATATTATTGAATGTGTAAGTTATTTATAAAAAAACCGCAAGTGGTTTTACATAATTAATTTGGTTTCTTTAAAACATTCAAAATTTTTATGTATTTTATATAAGAAGGATTAAAGTAAGAAGTATACAAACAGAAAAATTAATTTTTAACTAATTAAATTTAAGCCTTTGCAAGAGCTTTCTTGATAACAAAGTTTCTTTGTTTCTTTAAAACTAAAACTTGGAATCTTTCAAAATCAGATAATTGAGCTCTTCTTTCTCTTTGTGCAATCTTCTTTGCCCAACTGGTCTTTGACCATTTTGCATCAATTTCGGAAGCTGCCCATTTCTTGGTAACAATACCGGTCTTTGCACCTCTTGGAAGAGATTCTAAAACAAGAGGGGTTAAGACAACCTTACCTAAGGAGATGGATTGTCTAGCAACTGATGGACCATCAACTAAAACCTATAATAAATAATTAAATATGGGGGGAAATTAATGTTAGTATTTTATTCATCAACGGATTGGGTAGAAGAAAACTTGAGTATTAGATTATTGTTTATTCGCTGCTGGATGTCATTTAGTATAATACAATATTGAACTTTAATATCTGTATTTATATTTTGTTCTATATCTTCTCTAATTTCTGTTCATGTATCTCATGTATCAAATTGCATTTTTTTCGAACTTGTAATAAAATAATATGCTGTATATATAATGACGTATAACTATAATGTGTGCCTTATTGTTTTTGGAGCTGTTGTTGGATATATTTTTATTTTCATATAGTATTTAATATTTGTGCTTGCAAAATAAATCACATAATAATAATAATAATAATAATAATAATAATAATAATTATAATTATAACAATAAATTAATAAAATTGGGACTTTTTAATAACTTTTAAAATAATCATAATAACGTAATATTTCAGTATCTTTTCATATTTAAAACTCAATAATCTAATAACATTCATTAACTTTTAATAAGTAAATTCTTAATACATACTCTCTTTTGATCAATGATTTCAACAATTGTTGCTAATTTGTTTTGGACTAAAACAATTCTACCAACTTGAACTAATCTCCAGTTAGTGGATACGACCTTTGATTCTGCAGACATTCTTTGTATTTTTGATTTAAGATGTTTTAAATTGTAAACTAAAATAATAAAGATTTCTTCAAAAGATAATTTTTGATATTGATGCTTGAAAATCTCTGAATTGTGTGAGTCTCTCACCCACTCTGAGAGAGACTCCCTGCTATGCGCAGTTAGAGAATGAGCTGGGAAATTGCGTGCGGTGCGCGGTGGTGATGGCTGTCAAAGGTCATCGTGCGGTGCGAGGAGGCCATAAAACCCCGCTTCTATACCACGTGACACCAACCCTCTTTTAACGTGAATCTTTAGGTTTTACGCAATTTTCAAGCTCTCAAGTTTATATAAAGACAAGACAGTTACCTGAATTGTTTCGTTTTGCCACTCTGTCATTCACTGTTTTCATAGCCAAGTCGGATTCTACAAGTCAGGGCTGACTTTAGTCCGGTCTTTTTAAAACTAATCTTAATACGGATACTAATGATGATTTAATTTGCGTTCTAGTAATAGGTTTCACCGAAGCACGCCTAGTTTCACTTATGGGGGATCTATATATTATGCGACAAATCTCTATTCTGATAGTATTCTCTATGGTAAAATGTTAATTGTAGATTGATTGTACGCGGGCATCTTTACTGTTTATTGTTATTGTTACCTGTTCTTTTCTTTGTCACCAACAATAACGACGCCTGTCTATACTCAGTACACAACAGCTTACTAACAATTATAATGAGTGCCTCTCAATTCGAACAAGAAAATGATAACCAATTTCATCTGCTAGCTAACAAAGTTTCCGCTTTCAAAAATATTGCAAATGATATAAATAACTATTCCAGAGAGGATAACAATCAATTGAATTTAATCAATGATCAACTGTCAAATTTATCAAACAGTATTAAAACTTCCGCCACAAGATTAACCCATGTTATGAAGGCGAACCCAAAAATCACCAAAATGGTAGGTCTAGGATTTGTTATATTCTTAATTATTTACTATTCAGTTAAATATCTTTTCTAAATAAACTTAATATATATATACTAAAAAAAACTACTATAATATCAATGTCTACCACCAACAACATCTTGACCTAATTTATAATTACCAATTGCTCTACCCCATTGAATTCTAGATCTACTAATTGGCATTAGTCTTCTCAATTTTTTAAATTTGGATTCATTTAATTGATTAACCTTTTTCAAAATTTCTATTTCATAATCACTGTCAAATTCTGAAATTTTATTAACTATATTATCCTTTGTAACTGTACCTAACTCTTTTGTATTAATACTATTCATAGCAACATTACCATCTTCATAATAATGAATCTTAATCCTAATTGTTGAACTCAATTCTCCGCTTTTAGATAATTCGTAAACGGAAATCCATTTACCATTATAGTAATTTGAATCATTAAGTTTTTCACCAATTATCACAACTTTAAGTTCATTTTCATCATCGTCATCACATGGAATAACCATTCCGTAACTTGTCATATTATAATGTCCAATTATATAATCGTTCAATTGCTTTTGTAGTTTAATAATGCTGTCATCAAGATCAGTATCTTGAACCTCTTCAACATCAATAATTTTGTTGTTGATAAAATCATAATCGAATAAAATCTGATGATTGTAATCAACAAACTTCAAACCTTTGACGTTATATTTAGAAACAATGCTAAACTTAGCGTCGCCGTCTAATTTGATCAGTTTAACATCTCCATGGGTTTTTGTTAATTCGCTTGTATATTGATCACGTAGAACTTTGGTAATTAATTTATCTGAATCCGCATTATTTAATAATAACTTGATATCCTTAATGATGGTCTTATCGTCACCAGCAGGTGAGGTTGTAATGATTTGACGAATGATATTTTCGACTTCAGACATGGTGGTGGTTCAATTGCCTGTTTGGTAGTTCACAAGTATCCAATATTAACCAGAAAATCAATCTTTACTTGATTAAATTTATGTTAATTGATCCACTCCGCGAGCTTTCAAACACCCGAAACTGGTGTATATGCAGTACATACAGTAGAATATATTAAGTTTATAAAATTACACATACATATTTTACATACATTTTATATACATTTCATAGTATTCTCTAGTTCTTTTGTTTTAATCATAAGCACTAGGATTAATATAAGGTAACAATCCACTAGGTGTAGCAATCCATTCCTGTAATGGCCTACGAAACTTATGAGTATATTTATCACCGACGGAACTAACATGTGTTAAAACTTCGAAAGATTGATAATGTCTATTAACTTGATCTTTGGATTGTGGTTTATAATGTTTGATGGCATCCAAGACAACAAATTTGTTGAACCATTTCTCATTTTCAATTAATGGTGGCATGCATCTTAACGAATCTCTTAAAATCTTACGCTGCGCTGGATATGTATGGGTATTGATAGAATGTGGTGATGGTTTAGCAATATACTCTTTATATGACCTTAACTTGAAGTCATTAGTTTTGGATCCGATTGATGCAGGTATATGCAATGCACTTGATGCTGGCATAAATGTTGGAATGCTTGGTCCATTGGTTCTTTGTTGTGTTCTAGTAATTTCATTTTCTTTTCTTTGATTGGTCTTTATTTCATTATCATTTTCATTATTATTATCATCATCGCTCGAGCTATCGTACTCATTATCTTCTTGTGGATTAGGACTGTCTTCAATTTCAAATTCGTCTTCATCATCATCAAAAAAAACTTCAAACCCATCTTCATCAACAGGTAATCTTTCATCATCTTCCAGCCCATTATCATTGTCCTCACCGTCTTCAGAAAAATCATCAATGGCATTTTCATTATGATGTTCATGTCTTGTTTTCTTTAGGATTGGTTTATGTGTATTATTATTACTTTGAAAATGACCATTCCCAGAATTTTCATTATTAGTTACTGATTTTATTTTATTCTTTTTGAAAAATCCACTGAACCCATCACCACCACTACTTGACTTTCTATTCAGGGCTGGATCTTTATTTTTCGAATCTGACTTGTTTCGTCTAAACAAACTTTCGATTGGGTTATTGGTATGTAACTTTTTCTTGAAATCTGAAGACGATGAACCATTAGTTACTGTAGAACCTCTTCTACCATTATTTGGGTCTAAATGTACCTGTTCTAAATCTCTTCCCAAACCTATTGCAAAATTCCATGCACTGGAATTATGCGTTGACCTTGAACTGTGTCTCAATCTTCTTCTACGCCTTCTCGGGATTGTTCTATAATTCGGCATTTCTCTTCTTGACAAGTCTAATGAATTATCAATTCCTAAATTGAGTGCACTAAACCATTCAATCATACCTTCAACATTAGTAAAATCCACTAAAAATTGTTCAGTTTCAAATCTACACCTAAACACGTGTGATTTTTTCTTATAATCAATGGCCAAACCAATTCGACCATACTGTAATGAATACGATCTAATAATTTTCGTTGAATCTAGTGCATGAATTGATTTGAAATATTTCAACGCTTTCAAATCAGTCTTTGTTGTCATTATTGATCTATAGTTATCCTCATTATAACTATACTGAACACCTGGCTCAACTGCACTAGGATACTTGGAACCTTGCAGTTTTTTCAAATATAAATGATGATGATGATAAGGATGCAGCAAAGAATGGGAATTTGCATTTGAAAATGATGATGCTGTAACAAATTTGTTCAGATTTTCATCACCTGGTTTAAATGGACATTCATACAAATTCAATTGTGTCGAATTAAGTTCAAATATATACGGTTTCCAATGTCTCTGACTCGCCATTTCCAGTGGTGAAATCCATTCAATTTTCCTATACAGAATCCCTAATTTATATACAGTTGGTGTGTAAGCTGGTAGCGGTTCATCATACGGTTGCATTGAATCATAGACCGGTTTATTAACCCATGGAAGTGTTGACGCATAGGATGGTGGTTCCATGGGGAAAGGTTCCACAATGGATAAGTATTCCTGCAGTCGGTCATTAGGACCCAAGTTTTTTCCCGCTGCATTCACTGGCATCGTGTGTGTGTTTAATTGTGACCCTTTTTGTTGTCTCCGAAGGGTATTAATACGTAAGGTAAAGAAACAACCAGGAAAACGGAGCAAAAGGCCTTACGACTAGGTGGTGATTCAAGACTAAATCACGATTTCCTTCGGAGCACTGGAAATTCGGAACCTGCAACATGAAAATCGAAATGAAAACCAAAAACAGCAAATATTTAAATTGGACTACCATGTGATTGATTTGGGGTCCGTCTGGCCCACTTACTATCTCACATACCACATCCATGATGGGCAGAGCATCGACTTCTCCACTTCGTAACTCTAGAACAAAACCAAAAAAGATGCTTGGCCCCGAAAGTGCACAGCTCTTCCCCAAAAATAACACTCCTGATGCTGCCAGATATTCATCTATTTCTCCGGACATTGCCAAAAATCTGAAAAACAGTCCCAATATAAAGCAAAGCGTGCCAAAATTGGAGGAACAGTCAGCATATGAATACGATGAAGATGCCGAGGCATCTATTGATTCGTCATCCTTTTATAATTATACCATGAATTCTCATCTATTGCCAAACTCGAGAACCGTTCCACATGTGCGATCGAATCATAATGCATCACTATCGTTTTCTGAGAAATTAGGATATTACGTACCCTTCTGTAATTGGTTACGTGAGTACAAATTGTCCAATTTAATATACGATGTCATGGCAGGTTTAACCTTGGCGTCGTATCAAATTCCATTGAGTATGTCGTTTGCAACAGCACTTGCAAATGTGCCAACCGCTTCGGGTTTATTGGGTTTGTCAATCGGTCCAATGGTTTACCTATTTATGGGAACCGTTCCACAAATGATTGTTGGACCGGAAGCTGCAGTTTCAATGATTATCGGTCAATCGATTGAAAAAATTACAAAACATAATAAAGATATCGATCCAGTTGATATTTTGTGTGTTTTAACCTTTCTTTCTGGTATGATCTTGTTGACTTTCGGTATTTTAAGATTCGGATATATTGATAACGTTCTTTGTGGTACATTACTGAGAGGGTTTATAACTGCAATTGGTCTATCAATGATTTTAAATTCCATTATTTCAATGCTAGGTTTGAATGCCATTTTAAAAAATTTACCGCCAGATGTTCATGTTCATTCGGCTATTGAAAAAATCATTTTCCTAATTAGATATAGCCGTGAATATCACAAATTAACTTCGATTATTGCATTTATCTCATTTTTTAATCTATTATTATTAGGCCGTATAAAGAAGATGTTAATCAAAAGAAAGTGCAAAAAGGCATCCTTTTTCCCGGAGATATTATTTACAATTGTTATATTTACAATATTTTCATATGTATTTGACTTTCAAAGTAATGGTATTGCAATCATTGGTTCCGTTTCAATGGATGACTTTAAGTTCAGAAACCCCTTTGCTCCACATAATAAACAAATGTGGGGGGATTTGTTTCCAATTTCCTTTGTCTGTGCCATTCTTGGCTTCTTCGAAACTTCAACCGCTGGTAAATCGTTGAGTTCGATGCTCGAAATGCCAGTGTCCTCAAATAGAGAGTTAGTTTCATTAGGTGTGGTCGGTACATCAGTTTCTTTGTTTGGTGCATTACCATCATTTGGTGGATATGCGAGATCAAAATTGAATGCCATGGTCGGTGCAAAATCCCCAGTTTCCGGGTTTGTTATGGGTTTAACGACATTGTTTGTTACTTTTAAGTTTTTGGACTATATTTATTACTTACCATTGTGTGTTTTGCAAGCTGTTATTGCAACCGTTGGTTATAAAATGATCCAAGAAACTCCAAAAGAAATCAAATTTCACATCAGAACAAAGGGATGGAATGAAATCCTAACATTTGTTGTTACATTATCTGCATCGTTATATTATTCAATTGATGTTGGTGTTGGGTTAGGATGTTTTTATTCATTAATGAGAGTTTTGAAACATTCAACTCAATCGAGGGTCCAAATTTTATCAAGAGTTGCAGGTACTGATACATTCGTTAATCCAGATTCCGATGATTCCACAAGCTCAAACTTTTTCAGATTTCCTAAGAAGTTTATTGTTCGTGGTTATAAAGAATTCAGACGTCAATCGATGATTCAAAATGATTTTATTACATATCCAGATTTGAAAATCCCTGCATCTCCAACTGCGACTGAACGTGATCCATTATTACCATTATCAAATGAACTAGAAAATATAGACATTTTCCCAAAACTTGAAGATAGAGAAGGTTGCTTAATTGTTAAAATTGCCGAGCCTTTAACATTCTTCAATGCAAATGATATGAAAGGGCGTTTAAAGCGTATTGAAAAATATGGGTCTACTCGTGAACACCCCGGATCAAAGCAAACTTCCAATAAAGATCTACGACATGTGGTTTTTGATTTACATGGTATGACAAGCATTGATTCATCGGCTACCCAAATTTTATATGAGATTGTGGAAAACTTCCAAAACCGTGGCATAAATGTTTTTTTTACGAGGATTTTCAAAAGTGCCTCTTTAATTCAAAGACTGAAAGATTCAGGTATTGAACATTTACTTGAGCTAGTTGATGGGGAAGATTTTGGGGTTAAACAAACTATAAGGCCTTATTATGACGATATTTTGGATGCTTTAAAAGCAATCGATAAAATTGATAGTACTTGTGATTGGGAAACAAGATCTTATTTTTCAAATTTCGAATTAGATTGAAGTTAACATTATCTTAGGTTTATAATTGTCTTATATATTTACAAATAACATATTATTCATAAAAAATAACTCATTGTACTATTTATTCATTGCTTCAGGACTTATGTTTTTTGTCTTTTTTGATCACTACCTTCTCGATCATCTTCGGCATCACTTAGGTCTAATTCTTCACCAGTTTCTGCATCATCATCATCACTGTCACCGTTACCACCAAGGCCTGGTGCAGCCAAAACATAGTAATCTAAAGCAGCTGGAAAAATATCATCAGCTATGAAAGTTGCCAAGTCTTCACCGTTTCTATATTCTTTACCAGGTTTCAGACCCGTCCATTGCCAAAATGAAAAGAAGGATCTCATGCCCTGTCTATATCTTTTCTTCTCATCACTAGTTAAAGATCTTGCTTCATGTTTTGCTTGTTTTTTAATATTTATTGGGCTGATTTTCTTTAATTCAGTTGGCCATTCCAAATCTGCTGGACTTGATTGTAATTTACGTGATCCGGATTCAGGATCAATTACCCATTCAAATTTTTTAGTAACTTGCTGATCCTTGATTTTTAAAGTTGATCCTTGTGGTTTGAATGAAATAGTAAGGTTAAATCCCTTTTTTGGTAGACTTTCCTTTGTAATTTCATCATTTTCTTCAATATCTGTTTCATCCCAAAATTCAACATATAAATCATCAATTAGTTCAATATATTTCATATCTTCAATAGTTACGTATTCTTGGAAATCCTCATGTTGTGCGAGGACGACATACCAAAATTTAGGGATGGTTTTAAGGTATGATCTTCGACGTTCATAGATTGGTGTAAATAAACTATTCTTATATTTTTCAACTTTTGCATCAGCTCTTTGTATTTCCGATTCAATCTGTTGGAGTTTTGAAAACGATTCTTCAACATTTTTATCAACGACGGCTTCAACTTTTGGTGGCATTATGGGGGGAGGGCTGTTGTCTAAAAAAAAGTAATAAACAAAAACAACTTCCATGTAAAAAACTAAATATTCATGTTACAAAAATTTAAACCTCATTTTTCAAAGCCGGAACTACTACTGTCAAATTACAAAATGAGATACACAACACTATTATTAATCATTGTCTAAAATATATTCAGCAAGAATTTCTTCTCTTGTCGGTCTCTTAGGCCATTGGAAATCCTTAACTTCAGAAACACCCAGAGTAACCATACAACCATAACATAGGAGAACGTGAGCGGATGCAAGTTCGTTTAGCTCGTTTTCTCTAGGGTCATTAGCAATGGAATCGAGATAACGCCTTAGATTATTTTTTTCCTCCCCATTTTGTGGACCAACATGTCCAGGGACAGTGATTTGTTCTAGCCATTTCTTTGGATCATGGTATATAGGAACTTTACAAATTTCACAACAATTCTCCCTATTTTTATCGTCATCTGAATTTATTGGATTTGTTAATTTTGCACCGATTTTAACCACTGTTGAAACAGTTTCAGGATATTCTACTTCCAAAGTATCAAAATATTCCGTCACCATTTCATCAACCGTTTTATTTTTTGTTGAAACATCAGAAATTGTTGAATTTAATTTCAAAATGGGCGATAGTTCATTCAACTTTCTGACATCTGAATATATTTTAATTTCAGAGTTAAGAACATCACGTAATGGATTTAAAATTTCAAGACTTCCAATATATTTATCTGTTGATTTGATTGGAATTTCAGCCCCACGTCCACGAATTGTATCCGATAATATATCGACAGCCATTTTGGTCATTGAATTTGGTTCTAAGACGATTGAACAGCTCTTATCCTTTGCTGTTTTAATAATTAAATCTTTATGAATAATGTTCTTTATATCTTCCCTTGTAGATTTATCTGTGAGCTGTAATAGTAACTCCTCATAAGTTTTAATTTCATTAGAGTTTGTCGAGTTTTTAACCATGTAAGTTTGAAAGTTTTGTAAATCTAATTTTAAATTTTCTATTTCGTTGTCACTGACGAAGGAATTTACATCAATACTTATAAACTCAACCCCTAATCTATTTAATTCATCCTCTGTATAGTATTCATAAATCGCTTTCAAATCAATAGGATATTCTTTATCTTTAAAATCGTTGATAATGCAAACAATCAAATCAAATCCACGAATTGCCTTTGGACCTTGACCTAATTGTTCATTAAACATAGAAACGAGTATATCCAATAAAACATAAGATTCGTGGTTGTTTTTCATATCTAATAATAATCTAGGTCTTGAAACTTTATCATTGAATTTAACTTTAAACTTGTCATCTTGCATTTGTTTTCTTTGTTTTCCTCTAATAAATCTAATAAAACAATTTTCACAAAATGTGTCTTTACGTGAAATAATGGTAGTTGGTTCTTTTTTGCATCTTTTACATATATCCCCTAATCCAGACATTGTTCTTGCTTATAAGTTTAAAATAATTAGTGTAGAAACTGAAATAAAATCTTGTCTGAAAAAAAAAAGAATAAAAAAAAAAAATAAAATTTCATGTTGAAACACAGCCTTATTTTTTCCAATTTAATTCATCTTCAGGCTTAACATAAACCATGAAATCCCTTGATAACTGGACCTAGCACCAAATCGTCCAATCCATATAATGAGTTCAGACAACCAAGAAAACACGCCCGCAGGTATTGCGCCAACAATTAGCAAGGAAGAATTGGAATATTTAAATAACAAGAAACTTAGAGAAATTGAGTCAAAAACTGCAGGAGTAACAAATGAATTCGTCAAGAAAGACAATAATGAAATATCAGAAGTTAGGTTTTATCCAGATAGACCAACCCAAAGACTTCATAAAGATAGATTCATTGTCAAAGAACCTTCTAGATATTACGATCCTTGTGCAGAATCTTCGAAAATGGCAATAAGATGTATGGAAAATCACGATGAAGATTATAAGGAAGTTTGTGCTGAATATTTCAGAGCTTATAGAGAATGTAAAAAGGAATGGATGGAACAAAGAAAGAAAGATACACGAAATGGTGGTATTTGGTAATTACTTGCCCATTTAAAATCATGTGTATAATTAAATATAAGTAATTAATTATTTTTTTTGAATTATATATATAACGAAATTTCAATAAAACATAATAAAACAAAAGGCAACAAAAAACACAAAAAACACAAAATGCCTTAAAAGTATACTAATTAAAAAAATATCCATACCCATATTGATTAATACCCAATTCAATACAATAAAAATGCACCTCCACCGCCAACTCCACCTCCTTTTTAGGTATTATTAACACCTGGCTTGAATGTAATTACCGTTGAATCATCAACAGGAAATTTCTCATTTTCATCAAGAGAACGTAAGAGCAATTCCTTCAGTGAATCACTGAGTGAAGACTCATGAATTTCCCTAATTATGGCAATGTTCCTTTCATTTTCAGATATCACACCAGTTGATTGTTCCGTATTCCTATTACCATTTCCATTATCCAATATATTACCGTTCACTCTGTTAGGTTGTTCATTTGCTTCCATTCTCTCATTCTTTCTCTTTTTGATTAATTCTTCAACCTTTTCTCTCCTTACACCATAACTATTGATAATTGACGGATTTGTTAATAATTGTAAAACCAACAACCTTTGAATCTCTAGAGATTCTTTAAATTTTTCCTTTTGGATCCAATCTTTAATTTCCTTAGCATACACACCTTCCAACGGGGAAGAATTATTTGTCTCCATAAATAAATTGAAAACTTTGCTAAATGTCTCAACATCACGGAACAACTCACCATTGTCCTTTTCTCTACCCCACATAGAAGGATCCATATTACCAGGAACTAAATGTAAATCACCCGTAGCTCTATTGATGCAAACCAATAAAATCATCTTCATACTTCTTTCATTGTTTTTGTATAACTTTGAAACGGAAACTGGTCCGTTTCTATACGTGTCATCCCTGGCTACCATTCTCAGTGAGTGTAAGAACCCTGCAATTCTACTTGCTCTATCACTTGTAAAAAGGTAATCATATGGGCTTGGACCCCCTTCAGAATTATGAGCAATATCGTAATCATCTTCTTCTTCGTTAACGTCTTCATTATCACTGTTGTGGCCGGCACGTCTAAGATGTGAAGTGGCATTTCTTTCATTCGATACCAGCCAGTCAGCTAAAGTACTCCTTGCATTAAGATTACGAATCTGTCCACTTCGATTAAGTTGGTTGAAATAACTTTTTGGTTTTGCTGGATCACTATCAATTGGAACCGCTCTCGTACTCTCGGCCTCATCAGGTTGATGATTACCATTAAAATATCTTGATAATAACGGATTACGATCAAACTCTAAATCATTATCGGCACACAGTAACTGGAAATTTTCATCATAGTATCCATCCACTTCATTGTCCGCTTCCGTATTAACAGAATTTGCATAATCGTCTAAATTCAGTGTCGAGCTTCCCTCCACTGGAAGATTATTATCACTACCTTTAACAGTTTCGTTATTAACGTGACGGTCATCATTATTTAATGAAGCAGCTCGTATACTATCTTCAATAGGAAAATCATATCTATCAACATTAAACCTTATATAATTTCCATTGTTTGAATCGCTTGCAGAATTATGATTTACATTTAGTACGACAGTTCTTGAAAAAGATCCACAAAATCTCCTATGTTTATAGATAAAATCAGGGTAAACTTTTGCTGGTTTTGATTCTGAGTCTGTACATAAATCATTAATATCAATTTCTAATCTCAAGAACAAAAATCTTGAAATCATCAAGTTCGTACAATCTTTACATACCAATAAATTTTCTGGTTTATCTGCATATGGTTTTTCTCTATTTATAGGAGCATATCGTGATGGCATATTAATAAATTGGTTTAATGGTGGCATCTCAAACCATTTCGATACGAATTTTGCAGGTTCAAATCTTGAAGCTATTTTTGAAGCACATGTATTGAAAATAGAACCAACCGGAAACATGCTTGACATACTTGATTTGACTGGGTCAATGAGTGTCCTTGTTTTAAAAGATGAGATATTTTTTGAATTGGAAACTATATAACCTAGTTTGTTTAAACTAAATGGTTTCCAATTTTCATGTGTATAAAGGCTCCGTTTCTTGGAATCAAAGTATTGCTCAAACTTTTTTGAAAATATCAATTTGTTTCTTATCAAATTATTAAATATATTACCTTCAATAGCTAGGTTACTGTCTTCTGGAGGTCTTAAATCATTATGAATAAAATCAATAATTTGGCCCTTAAAGTCAATGCTTATATTTCCAAATTGGAAATAACCTGAAAGATCCAAAGTATCATAATCAACATTTGTAAAAGTTAAGGTTGGAGTGATGCCAGTTAGCTTAATTGGTAATGAGAACCTTGAACCAGTTCTTAAAAATGTCGATGGAAAAATTCTGATAGGTTTCTCTTTCTTTGAAGGATCGGGAAAATTTAAGCTATTATCGTCACTATCATCGTCATCACAAATTTGATTAAAAGTTCTCTTTTTTTTTCTGTAAATATTCAAGGATGGAAGTCTAAAACCGGGATTGAAATTTGATTTTCTTTGGATTAACAATTGATCCATCAATACGTACAAGCCAAATTCTTTCATGTCATCGGGAATCGCATATCTTATTTCATGTTCCGTATGATTTACGAAAAACGCTGAAGTTCTACAAGGGATAGGATTTCTGTTTGAAATCAGATTCGTTATGGCCTCATTTAGTGCGTTTATATCAAAACCATCCAGTGTTCCATATGGTACTTGAGTGTAGAAATTGTCATTGGTATCACGATATATAGGTAGAGGGTTTTGGAGTTGCGTAAGGGTACGACTCTCGTTAAACGTATTAGTAACTCTTTCCCTTCTTCCATCAATTGGATTTTGCCCAAGTGAAGTACCTTCCTGATTTCTTGCAATAGTTGAAGCATCAGCATGATCATTAATTGAAAGGGCTTCGTTAGAATTACCAAGCGATTCGCCTGAAGTTTCGGAGTTTAAATTCTGATTACCCAGGTCCAGGTCCAGCTGCAGCTCCAAATTAGTCTGCATGATAGCATCTAAATGTTCACTGTTTTCCAGGTGATTAGCAGCACTATGTAGAATAGCATCATCGCTTGCAGAACCGAGTCTAGCTGCTGCAAGTTGGTCAAAGCCAGTATCAGAAGTATCTCCCGACTCCGAGTTGATATGGGATTGAGATGCGGAAGCATTGTTTTGCACGGAATCAGTGCGTTCGTTTAAATGTTCACTGTTTTGCAGGTGACGGACATCACTGAGCAGAATAGCATCATCAATTGCAGAATCAAGTCTAATTGCTGCAGCTTGGTCAAAGCCAGTGTTAGGATCATCTTCCGACTCCGGGGATAGGTTGGTAACGGATTGAGATGCGTAAGCGCTGTTTTGCACAGAATTACTGTGGTCGTCGACATCAGAGTCATTGTCGGACTCGGACACGTCTTTGAAGCTGAAATAGTGGATATTGTGTGGTGATGTGCTCATGTTATGGACGGTGGCAAAAATGAAACGGCTAAAAGAGATATAGCAGTACCAATAGAACAGAAAAAAATTGGAACTAGATTAAATTTCCAGGTGAGAACCTGTACAAGTTTTTTAGAAGAAAATGATGCACTGGGACAGGTTACATTGGGACAGGTTGATTATTATTAGCCGACCTGTGGCTGTGCAGGCATGGACATCTACAGAATACAGAATACATAGAGTCACACATCCCATTTTAACCGCTACAGACGCCTTTGTACCCAATATGTAGTGTTCCGGAAATTTGTAAAACATACCATATTCTGGTTGTGCTACTTTAACAGACTTTTTACTCCTGAAATTTCAAAGCTTTTATTTTCTGTTTTCTGTCATTTGTTACTCCTAATGACAGTAAACATTTCTATTAAGGTTGCTTCTGTTGTTTCTGTTGTTTCTGTTGTTTCTGTTGCTGATAATCTGTCTCATGCAGGAAGTGGCGAAAACCGCTTGGCACTCTCTCTATAGCGTATCTGCAAAGTGCTTCGCGACAGGGAAAAGTATAAAAGGAGAACGATTCCCACTTTTTT
This sequence comes from Pichia phayaonensis, assembly GCA_030558305.1. Taxonomy (NCBI): domain Eukaryota; kingdom Fungi; phylum Ascomycota; class Pichiomycetes; order Pichiales; family Pichiaceae; genus Pichia; species Pichia phayaonensis. Next base: position 56,163 of record JAJMSE010000003.1, read on the forward strand.
TCGTTGGTTTCGGAGAGCAGTGTGTTTGTTTCTTTCTTTCTAGGATAGATGGTGGCGGTGGCTATGTGTGTTTGTTGGACAAGGTCAGTCAGTTGGTCAGTGTTGGTGCAGGTACGGCTGCTTTCAGCGTAGACCCTTGTGCCAAGTGAGTGTTCTGGAAGGTTGTTCTTGCACCTGTTGGGATCATCACTCGGTCTCTCCATGAATCTACCGGTGTTGGTGATGTTGATGGCTGGCTGATTTGTCTTTCGGAGTTGCTATTTTGTTTTCTAGACCTCTATTCATCAGTTTAAAATCATTCACTCGTTATCTAGCCGTTCATTCATTACTTCATGCGTCATCTCCGATACAGTTTCTACCTGTGGTGGCTTCATGACAGTTTCATCTACTAGCTTCGTTATGATCTTTTTAAATCTGGTTTTTCAATTGATGATTTTTTTGTTCCATATTGGTTTAATGATTGATGTTATTAACTCATAAGGAATTACATATGAACAAGACTTAGAATACAGGCGTATACTTAGTCCATGTTGCTATTGTCTTGTCAACATTCCATCTCTCCATATATATTTGGATATTCTTTCATATATATATTGGACATGTTAGATGGCATATTGAGACTTAATATTCAGCTATGTAATTTTATGATCATTAATAGCATGGTTATTAACAAGAATATGGTGTTAATAAATCAACAACATCACTCTTTAAATAGCTGCTACATATATTAACACTGGATATCATTCAACACTGGGAATCGGTACTATTTTTACGTTCCTTATTTCAAAGAAAAAAGCACATAATTAAGATACAAATTATTCACACTTTCTCTTACAATACACAATAAAGTCTACTCTTCCTACTCTTTCAACCCTCTTCATCACCCCAACCTCCTATGTCTGTTTTATATGTTTCTCTGTCTTGGTACAGACACCTTCTGCTTGGTCCCTGTAATACTGAACCCCTCTGTAACTGTAGATCCCCGCAGTCTCTTTTCTTTTGTTTAGCTGTCCTGCTTCTGTCCTACTCCTGTCCTGCTTTTCCAATTCTTGTTCTAGTCGGGTGGCGCTTGTGAATTCTTGATTGGTTGTGCTCTCTATTTTTCTTTTTGTCTACTTTTTTTCCTTTGTTTTTGATTTTATTCCCTTTCCACTATACCTAGTGACATCTCAGCTGACATTTTGGCATCAACATAGTTGCTACTCGTATCTTTGGTTTTATTGCGTTTCTTTTCATTATCACACGTTAAAAAATACATTGTTCGTTTTTTTTGGCATAAGAATCGTTGGTTTTTTAGGAAAAATAAAACATTTTTGCATCAAAAGTTACATATACTATTGTATACACTGTTTTCTAGGTTGCACACGTTTTCATTACATCAAGAAAAGTGCATTTAGTAAGTGGAACTACATTTTACAACTAATATTTCACAACAGAACACGCTTTTTACGTTCAATTTCGAAAAGAAAAATCTCGCCGATTTTTCTAAATTTTTATTTCACTCTGTGTTTTTCGGTTCTAAACAACTGCTTTGTTTGTTTTGATATATTTATTCAACAAACTACCAATCTATTAAAAAAAAAGACCTTCACTTTCTGCAAATATGGATATCGCTGATGATATCGAAAACAATCCAGAATTGTATGGTTTACGTCGTTCTGGTCGTGCAAGAACAAAAACTGAAATTTATACCTATTCAGACGATGATGAAGATGATCAAGTTAAACCAAGAAAGAAGCAAAAGGTTGGTCTTAATTCAGATGACGATGAAGATGATGGTGATCATATAAATTATGATAATGATGCTATGGAAGATGATCTTGAGGAAGATGGTGACGACGACGATGATGATGATGATGATGACTTTTATGCTAATTCAAAATCAAAAAAATCAAAGAAGAAATTCAAGTTGAATAATAAGAAACCTAAGAAAAAGACAACAGCTTCAAATAATGACTACACTGCCCAAGCTATTAGATTTTCAAGCCGTAATAATACCAGGACTGTCAATTATAACGTTGACGACGGCAACGATGATGATTTACTAGAATCTGAAGATGATTATGACAATGATGAACTTCAAGATGAAGACGATAAAAATCGTTCAAATGACTACTATTATTCTTATGAAGAAGAGGAGGCAGAAGTACCAGTTACAATTGATATTGTTGTCAGACATAGAGTTATCGGTGATGACACAAATAGCTCTGATGATGATGATGATGATGATGATGACGATGAGGTTAATGAAGATAAGAAAATTATTGAAATTGATGAATCCAAGGAATCAATCAAAAAGGAAAAACATAAGAAGAAATTACAATTAGAAGAGCTGTATCAAAAGGGTGATCCAAAAACAGATTTTGAATATTTGATTAAATGGTTAGATGTTGCTCATATACACAATAGTTGGGAAACTTATGAATCCTTGAAAGAAAAAGGTTTGAAAGGTTTCAAAAAATTAGATAATTACATTAATCAATATATTATTCAAGATCGTCAATATAGAAGTGATCCTTATGTTACAAGAGAAGATATTGAACAACTGGATATTGAGGAAGAAACAAGACGAGAAAATTTTGAAGAATACAAAAAGGTTGATAGAATTATTGATAGTGAAAGAGTAACACTTGATAATGGTGAATCTGCACTTAAATATTTTGTTAAATGGAAAAGACTTAACTATGATGAGTGTACTTGGGAGCTAGCTTCAGAAATTGCTCCAATAGCCCCAACTCAGGTTAAAAATTTCCAAAATCGACAAAATTCAAAAATTTTACCAGCAAATTCTGCATCTTATGGTTCAAACAGACCAAAATTTGAAAAATTAACAAACCAACCAAATTTTATTAAAAACGGACAATTAAGAGATTTTCAATTAACAGGTTTAAATTGGATGGCATTTTTATGGTCAAGAGATGAAAATGGTATTTTAGCTGATGAGATGGGTTTGGGTAAAACCGTTCAAACCGTTTCATTTTTATCTTGGTTAATATATGCTCGAAGACAAAATGGTCCACATCTGGTTGTCGTTCCATTATCAACTGTACCTGCTTGGCAAGAGACTTTTGAAAAATGGTCACCTGATGTTAACGTAATTTATTACATGGGAAATACCAAGGCAAGAAAAACAATTAGGGATTATGAATTCTATGTTGGCAATAATAAAAAGAAACCAAAATTTAACGTTTTATTGACAACATATGAATATATTTTAAAGGATAGAACCGAATTAGGTGCATTCAAATGGCAATATCTAGCAGTTGATGAAGCGCATAGATTAAAAAATGCAGAAAGTTCATTATACGAATCGTTATTTGAATTTAAGATTGCAAATAGGTTATTAATCACAGGTACTCCGTTACAAAATAATTTGAAAGAGTTGGCGGCTTTATGTAATTTCTTAATGCCAGGTAGGTTTAGTATTGAACAAGAAATTGATTTTGATACCCCAGATGATGAAGCTGAAAGTTATATTAAAGATTTACAAGATAATATCAAGCCTTACATTTTAAGAAGATTGAAGAAAGATGTTGAAACTTCATTGCCTGGTAAAACTGAAAGAATCTTGAGAGTTGAATTATCTGATATTCAAACTGATTATTATAAGAACATTTTGACCAGAAATTATAGTGCTTTGAATCAAGGTATCAAAGGCTCACAATTTTCCTTGTTGAATATTGTTGCAGAATTGAAAAAAGCATCAAATCATCCGTATTTGTTTGATGGTGTTGAAGAGAAAGTTTTATCGAATTTCGGTTCCTCAAGAGAAAATATTCTTCGAGGATTAATCATGTCATCTGGTAAAATGGTTCTATTGGATCAATTATTAAACAAGTTACGTAGAGATGGTCATAGAGTTTTAATTTTTTCTCAAATGGTTAGAATGTTAGACATAATTGGAGATTATTTACAACTAAAGGGTTTGAATTTTCAAAGATTAGATGGTACCATTAATTCACATAAGAGAAGAATTTCAATTGATCATTTCAATGCACCCGACTCAAAAGACTTTGTTTTCCTTTTATCAACAAGAGCTGGTGGTTTGGGTATTAATTTAATGACTGCTGATACGGTTATTATTTTTGACTCCGATTGGAACCCTCAAGCAGATTTACAAGCTATGGCTAGAGCTCATAGAATTGGCCAAAAAAACCATGTTATGATTTATAGATTTGTTTCAAAGGATACGATTGAAGAACAGGTTTTAGAAAGGGCAAGAAGAAAGATGATTTTGGAATATGCAATTATTTCATTAGGTATAACGGACAAAAAGGTTACAAAGGCGAAAGATGATCCATCTAGTGGTGAATTGAGTGAAATTTTGAAGTTTGGTGCCAGTGCGATGTTCCAAAAGAAGGATAATCAAAAGAAGTTGGAGGATTTTGATTTAGAAGCTGTACTTAGTCATGCAGAAGATCACATTACAACTCCAGATTTAGGTGAGTCCAATTTAGGTAGTGAAGAATTTTTGAAACAGTTCGAAGTTACCGATTATAAGGCTGATGTTGATTGGGATGATATTATTCCTGAGGATGAATTGAAAAAGATTAAAGAAGAAGAAGAAAAAAGAAAGGAGGATGCATTCCTTCAGGAACAAATTGAAATGTCCAGTAGAAAACGTAAGGCTGCAATCAAACCTGAATATCAGGATGGTGCTGATGATGATGATGATGATTCAAGGGCTAACTCAAGCAATGGTGGTGCAAGACGTGGTAGAAAATTGGATATGAATAAATTAACTGAAGCTCAAATTAGAAGTATCTACAGAGCAATCTTGAAATTCGGTGATGTGAGTCTAAGAATTGAAGAACTAATTGAGGATGGTACATTGCCAAACAAAAATCCTGAAGTTATGAAAAAGTGTTATAGTGACATGCATCAAAAATCTAAAGAACTGATTGAAGAACATGACAGGAAAAGAAATTCAGAACTTAGGTTATTGGAAGAAGCAGCTGCAAAGGAAAAATATGAAAACTCCCAGCTGCCACCAAATGCAGACGGTAAATCCTATCCAACGCCAAAATTACAAGCATTAAATTTAAAGAAAAAGGAAAAGAAAGCAATTTTGTTTGATTATGGTGGATGCAGAAATTTAAATGCGGAAACAATTCTATCAAGACCAATCGAATTAAATTCCTTAAGAAAGTTTATACCAAATAATGATGTGATGAAATTTAAATTTAGGGTTGAGCCAAAGCCGGTTAACGGATGGAGTATCAATTGGACAGGCAAGGATGATAAACATTTACTGATAGGTATCTATAAATTTGGTTATGGTTCATGGGTACAGATTAGAGATGATCCAATCTTAAACTTACAAAATAAGTTATTCCTTGAAAGTGCACCGGCAAATGCAAGTAAGGAAGAAAAGGATAGAATTAATAAGAAGACTCCAGGTAGTGTACATTTAGTTAGAAGAGCAGATTACTTATTAAATTTCCTCAAAGACACGATTAATTTACCAGCTAATTCCTTAAGAGATTTACAATCATCAACTCCACCTGCAATCAAGAAAATAAAGAAACGTATAGCAAGAAAGTCAATGACGCCTGATGTTTCAGATAATACCTCAAATGGAAAAAATAAAGAGAACATATCAAGTTCTGCAGATGGTGATAGTATATCGGCTAATACACCATCAACAGCGACCTCAGCATCATCAAATTCAGTGAATAATACAACAACATCGGGTAAAATGAAAATTCATCCTCCAACAGGACCAAAAAGAATTGGAGATACACATCCATTGCTATTACCAGTCGCCAATGATCTCAAAGTATGGAATACCAAGGGTAAAGGAATTGATAAGAATGATTGGGCAAATAAATTGAAGGTATCGTTAATCAACATTGGTAAATGTATTGAAGATATCTCCAGTAATAAACCTGGATTAAATGAAGAATTGTGGGTTGAAGCATGTAAATCATGGCCAAAGAAAGGTATCAAGGCGTCCGACGTCAAACGTCTGTATTTAAAAAAGTCAAAACATCTTACCAAGTAGTTACAGGTATAGGTTTGTAAATAACTTATGTATACATAATAATCGTAATAGTAATATGGTAATGATAATAATAATAATAATAGTATCAACAATAGCAAGAATAGCCATATGATGCAATGTGCAGTCGATCGACGCGGTTTTTTCTCATTTTTCACCATTTTTTGCCCTTTCAGTGAAAATTTTTCATTTTCCCCCAGTTTCCATTTTTTTTTTTCTCTTTTCATCGAATCCTTCAAATTTTTCACGCAACGCTGAAATGGGGAAAGGTGAACTTCCAAGTTTAAACAGGAAAGGGCAACTCTTGTTTCTTTTTAAACCCTTTTTGCTTTTGCCCTTGGCTTTTCTCTCTCCTTCGGTAGAACGTATCTTTTAGTTTTCATCGTCGTCTGTTAGTTTTTCCAAATACCTAGTATTCCGAAGAATCAACCCACTTTTAAAAATATTTAAAAAAAACTAAAAAAAATCAAAAAAATCTTTCAAGAAAAAACAATTACAAAATTATCCTTTTTGTTAAGATTTTAATTACACTTCTCTCCTTTTTTTTATCAAATAACAAAAAACAACACATCTTATAAAAGAAAAAAAATAAAAAAATAAATTAATTAATCATGTCTTCTGCTGATATTAATCAAATTACTGATAACGTTGAAAAATTATCTGTTTCTGAAAACACTGTTTCAACCCCAGTCACCACTACTGAAGAATCCCCAGCTCCAGAATCTCAACAAAATGAAATTCCATCCTCTTTATATGTCGGTGAACTTGACCCAACTGTTACCGAATCTGAATTATACGAAACTTTCTCAGCGATTGGTCCAGTCTCCTCAATCAGAGTTTGTAGAGATGCAGTTTCAAAACAATCTTTAGGTTACGCTTATGTTAACTATCAATCCCATGCTGATGGTGAAAAGGCTTTAGAAGAATTAAACTACGCTGAAATCAAGGGTAAGCCATGTAGAATTATGTGGTCCCAAAGAGATCCAGCTTCAAGAAAGAACGGTGATGGTAACATCTTCATTAAGAATTTACATCCTGCAATTGATAACAAGACCTTACACGATACTTTTTCATCATTCGGTAACATTTTATCTTGTAAAATTGCAACTGATGCTCAAGGTAACTCCAAAGGTTTCGGTTTTGTTCATTATGATAATGCACAATCTGCTGCTGATGCAATTGAAAATGTCAATGGTATGTTATTAAACGACTTAGAAGTTTATGTTGGTCCACATATCTTAAAGAAGGATAGAGAATCCAAATGGCAAGAATTACTTGAAAACTTCACTAATATTTATGTTAAGAATTTTTCCATTGAATGGACTAAAGAAGATTTAGAAAAATTATTCTCAACCTACGGTCCAATTACCTCGATTCACTTAGCAACTGATGATGCTGGTAACTCCAAGGGTTTTGCTTTTATTAACTTTGCAAACCATGATGATGCTGCAAAGGCCGTTGAAGGTTTAAACAACACAGAACACGAAGGTAAGGCTTTATTTGTTGGTAGAGCTCAAAAGAAGAGAGAAAGAGTTGAACAATTAAAGCAACAACATGAAGCTGATAAACAAGAAAAATTAAATAAATACCAAGGTGTTAACTTATTCGTCAAGAACTTAGACGACTCAATTGATGATGAAAGATTAAAGGAAGAATTTTCTCCATATGGTGCAATCACTTCTGTTATTGTCATGAAAGATGAATCTGGTAAGTCAAAGGGTTTTGGTTTCGTTTGTTTCTCAACTCCAGATGAAGCAACTAAGGCAATCAATGAAATGCATCAAAGAATTGTTGAATCTAAGCCATTATATGTTGCTTTAGCTCAAAGAAAAGATATCAGAAGAAACCAACTTTCTCAACAAATTCAAGCAAGAAATCAAATGAGAATGCAACAAGCTGCTGTTCAAAATGGTATGGGTCCATTTGTTCCACCAATGTTCTACAACCAAAACTTCATGCCAGCAATGGCTAATGGTGTTAGAGGTGGTCCATTCCCAGGTGCACCAAACCCAATGATGATGCAACAAGGTGCACCAAGACCGGATATGATTAGAGTTGGTGCAAATGGTCAACCAGTCCCAGTTTATGTTCAGCCAGTCTACAATGATTTCCAACAAGGTAGAATGCAACAACAAAGATACTACCAAAACAGGCCAAACCAAATGCAACAACAAAGAAAGAAGGAACAATCATTAGGTCAAGTTCTGGCCCAAATTCCACAAGAAGAACACAAAAACTTCTTAGGTAACAAAATTTACGGTAAGATTGCAGAATCTCAAAAATTAGATAACCCAGATGCTATTGGTAAGGTCACTTCAATGCTTTTATCTATGGATCAAAATGAAGTTATTGCAATTTTAGAAAATGAAGAACATTTCAGCAACCAATTAGATGAAGCAATCAAGGCATACCAATCTTATGCTAATGAAGAATCTGCTCCGGCAACCGAAGAACCAGCTGCAGAAAATTAAATACATTAAATTGGTTGATTTATTATTATCCTAATTCATATTGTTTTCTTAAATTTAATATCATTTTACTTGGGGTTTTAATGAATTACTTTTAATTTCAATTTCTATTTCAGGTTTTTAACATTATTTATTGGTTTTCCAATTTTTTTTATTACTTTTATTATTTCTGTGTTTGTTTTCCCTTATTTTAGTTTATCCTTTTTTTAATTAACAAGGTTGAATGTCGTCTTACATTAAACTATTATTTGATTTTTTACTTCGTATTTTTTTACTACTTAGTCATATATTATATAGGATGTTTAGTGTAATTAACTTCGTTTTTTATTGAGAAAAAATACTTAAAAAAAAAAACGCATTTATCTATAGTTCTATTATTTTAGTCAAACAAATGATTAAATTCTCCACCCACATCATTTTGTAACCAGGCAGCTTGATCGGTGACATCTTTCCAAAGCTCTAAATCATTTGATGTCGAAGATAGTTGCTCAAACTCTGGTATATTATCAATGTGATTGAACATGAGTGATAAACTGGGAGAAAATGGTAATAAACTAGGGGTTGGCATCTCATTGTTTCCATTCATTGTCGGTACTTGTGGGTTTAGGATTGAATTAGTTAATGGCGTTGTTGCTAATTGGTCAGCATTTCTGTCATTGTGAACGTTATTAAAAACTGAATCAATAGTGGATACGAAATTGTTATGTTGTGGCATATATTGTTGTTTTTGTGGGTAGGAGTTTTGATTATAAGGTTGTGAAGGTTGTGTTGGTTGTTGCGGGTGGTGGTGTTGCTGAGACGATTGTGCATTTTGATGATAATGATTAAATATCGGGTTATGATTTGCATTATGACTATTTTTGCCGTTGTTATTTGGAGGGAAGGCTGGGAAAACAGATTGTTGTGGGTTGTTACTATGCATTGAATTTTGAATTGGAATGTCTGACTTTAATTGTCCACTTAGTATTGATGAGAAGTTTACTACGTTTTTTTTAGGTGGTTGAGTTTGTTTATTATTCATAGCATTGTTTAATTTGTTCCCATTATTAGTATGATTATTAACCTCCTGTCCATTGATGTTTTGATCATCAGATGAAGCACTTGGCATGTTAACAAAATTTACCTTATGGCCAAACGATTTATCCAGATTAGCAGACGAGGAAGGAGCACGCAAGTTATCATTATGCTTCTCAATCAAGTCGGCCATTGCACCATTAAAATCTAAAATTGAAAGCAATTTCAAAATCTGTTCCCGCCTTAAAGTTGCTGGATGGTTACCCAAGTTTCGCATTTTGGTGAATAAAATTAATGCATGATCTAAATGTGCCCTTGTTGCATTATAAACGCCGAAAGTTGCGTTGAATAAAACTAAAGTTGCGGTAGCATTAAATAGATATTCCCTATCCATATATCCAAACATCGCCACCATATTTTCAGGTACTAAAGCCCATAGAGATCTGATTGTATTAATTGATGATTGAAATGATGCATTCAATAAGGCCAAAATTACTGATGAATATTTCGACAAATCTAAATATTTACCATTTTTTGGATTTGTTGACTTAAGATTATATAAAACAAAATGAAATAACAATGGTCTAACGGCTAAATTAATCCCTTGAAAATATTCAGTCATCATACTAACAACCAATCTGGATATATCCAATTCGGGTTGTGAATAATCACAATTGATATCATTTGGTAATGTTTTTTTCCATTGTAATAATGAAACAACTAGTTCATGAACAACGGGCAAAATATTTGATGATGGTTGTCTCGTATATAATTTTCGTAAAATATTTGCATTAATTTTAGTAATTTTAACACAATTACTAATAAAATCAGCTTCAGGGAAGATATAATTTTCACAGCCAGGGTTTGGATTTGACATATTAAAATCAGTTGGTAATTCTGTCGAAATATCTTCATCCGTTAATGATAATGGCAATCCGGCCTTTGATGCCAGCATTCTTTCGTACATATAAACAGTCCACCATAATCTCCTTCGATGTTCTAGTTCAAATCTATTTAATGTATCCTTCCCTATATCAACATGGAGACCTAGTAACAAGGATGCTCTTAACGCAATACCAAAATAAAAATATGATGCAGCTGTACAATCTGCAACTTGGAGATAAAATGCATATAAAAGTAGAACTTCAATACCACCCTCCCGTGTGCAATTATCAAGCGAACCACTAGCAAATAATCCAGTAAATAAATCACTTGCTTGACTGAAAAATCCTGAACCTGGGAGTTTTGTCCCATTTTTGTTTCGTTTAGAAGTTGAATGTGCTGGTGATGATGAATCATCATTTGTTGAAGCATTGCTGCCATTGCTGTTATTATTATCATACAGTTTACCAGAATCTGAATCAGCTCGATATTTATGGCGATTCAGTTTTTGTTTTTTCCTTCTTGTTCTTTCGTTTAGTTTATAACCATTAAGAAAATTCGCCGTACCTAAATACATTTCACCAATTGCAAAAATTAAGAGAAGTTTACAAAACCAAATGGTTTCTAAAGTTGCTTCATTTTGAGTTGAATTGTTTAGAGCCTCGATACCGTAATCAAATTTGAAATTTTCATTACTCTCATTATTGTAAATACGTCTTAAATTTTCTTTAACTAAACCTTCATTAAAAAAGTAAAAACATCCATCATTATAGGAAACAAACGAATCAACTAGTAACATTGCATAACTATAGCTAGGAAGTGTGAAATTGACATTTTTACCGGGTCTTGAATGTGTGTTCCCTAGCATGATTCTATAGGCATTACCTTCCTTTTCTAAAATCGTTTCATTTTCAGTTGAGTTTGAAGTAACAGAATCAGGCGAAGCATCAGCATTTTTATTATGGGTATTATTTAACATTGGAGCAACAATTCTATTAATTTCTAGTCCAAAAAGCGTCATTGATGACGATCCAATGTATAACCTTTCACCTGTTCTTGAATGAATTAATCGACCATACTTTTCCAAAAACGGGGGTATAATTTCTTGGCTTTTTTTCTCTGTATTTTGATTATTACTTGTTGATGACGATAGTAAGGATGAATTCATCTGAGAATAAGGTCGTTTGTTTGATCCTTCATTATTATTCGATACGGTGGTGTCCTCCTTAGCATCTTCATTGCATTCAGTTCTGACTGTACTATTTTTCACGTTCTTTTCAACGGTTTCAGTATTTTGATTGGTGGAAGTACCCTTACTGCGATCATTATTATCATTTATACTTTTAGATAAAGATCTTAAATTTGCATTTTCAACCTTTAGTTTGGATATTTGATCCTGTAATTTATCTAAATATTTCACACTAATGACAACTTTTTTATCAGCTTCTAAGTAAACGCAATCAATTCTCAAAGCAAGACATTTGGAACAGGGCTTTCCCTGTCCATCACATTTGCTATGACGTTGTCTACAATGTGTACATGCCAAATTGTTTCTTTTTTTACTTTTATCACTTAAACTCTTATCATTTTCATAGTCAGGTATTTTTTCCAGGTTTTTATTGGTAAAAACATCTTGGCCCTCCTCCTCTGGCATAATGGATAATTTTCTTTGTAACGGAATTTTATCAATGAGGATTATCTTATGGTCAGACAACAACAAGAAAACTAATAACCACACATTTTAAAAAAGTAGTTCGAATATATATTTAATTTATCTATTCAATTTTCCCTCAATTCGCTTAGCTTACCAGATTTGTATTAGGTTGTTTGTTCTATAAAGTGATCAATAGAGAGTATTATATGGTGGACTATAGATATATTAAAGTATAAAGAACATCTAAATCTTAGTTTCTGCAAGTTTTTCAGCAGTAGCTTCAGCTCCAGTAGAATCTTCCTTTGCACCAGGGTATCTAGAACCTCTGTCCTTGACCTTCTTGACCTTCTTCTTTTCAACAACTGGAGGAGGGTAACCCTTAGCTTCAGCATCTTGGAATTCCTTACTACCACTGTATTCTTCAATAATTGGAGCTAATAAGCCGCTGATTGCATCTGCAACACCAGACTTTAAGTCAACTGGTGATAAAGTTTCGTTCTTAAATGCGTCTTCTAATTCTTGGTATGACTTGAAGGTAATTGGACCGCCGTATTTATCAGGTCTATCAATTGCAAATTCAAAAGTGTTCTCGCCGAATTTTAATTCATGAATTGGACCTAAAACGTTCTTGACAAAGGCCAATAAACCGTTATCTTCAATATTACCAGGTGAACAAAAGGCTTGGTTAATTTTCTTCTTAACCACCTTTGGTTGTTCTAATAAATCGATCTTAGAATTTGGATCAGATGCAGACATTTTACCACCTTGCATTAAACCTGGAACCATACGATTCATTAAATGTGCTCTCTTTTTATAACCCAAAGACTGAATGTTTTCTTCAGCCAAAACGAAAATTTTTCTTTGATCAACACCACCTAATTGAGCATCAACCTTTAAGTATTCTTCATCTATGACTTGCATCAAAGGATAGATTAAACCAGATAACAAAGGATTTGCAACTTGTTTAACAACATCAGCACCTGCTCTCTTTGCATCATTTTGGGAAACTGAATTTGATAATTTAAATAAGTCTAAGGTATATTCAGGAGTAAGTTGGTATGAGGAACCCAGTACAAACTTTAAACTGTCGATTGGGACATTGATGGATTTTAAAATTGATTTAATTAAAAATTCGTAGTATTTAGCTCTGTATTGAACAACTTCTAATGGTGCTTTCATATTATCCAGGAAGGCATGTAAATCAGCAACCAAAACAGTGACTTCAACACCGGCTTTTAACAGATGTGCTAATTTAACCATTGGTACAAAGTAACCACAGTGTGGTTTACCAGTTGGTGCAGTACCCCAATAGACCTTTAATGGTCTCTTTTCATTTTCAAGAATATTCTTAATAATTTGTGGGTTAAGAACTTCTTGTAAATCTTTTGTGATAAGATCGTATTGTTGTTCAGGGGTAAGGGTAGACATTGTGGTCGGTGATCTTGATAAGAAGCACAACAGATTGAGTCACCATCATCACATCAATTCTGAAATTTTTACACTGCTTCCCAAATCTCGCAAATTTCGTCCAAAATCTCAATTTTCAACATGAATTTTCAATGGAAATTGAAAATAAATCTTATTAATACAATGGGAAACTAGATAATGGATCTGGATATTAATGAGCAATACGTTTGATATCGACCCCACCTCATCAGATACAGAGTTTTACCTTCGCTTTTATACGGGAGGATATAAAGATATAGAACATGGCCATGAATTTTTAGAATTTGACATACGCCATAATCCAACGGACAATTTTGCCACATTGCGATATGCCAACCAATCAAACTACAGGAATGAAGAGTTAATTCGCAAAGAGGTGCGGTTATCGATGTTGGTATTAACAGAGATCATGGTGATAGTTAGAGATAGTCAGATTCTGTTAGAAAGTGGCGCCCAATGGCCTGATGCAATGAGAGAATCAAAACAAGAATTGGAAATTCGATACGGTAAAGATAAAAAGATTTTGAAAACTAAGGGTTTGGCATCTTCTACATCTATTAAGCTAGAAAAAGATTCAGACGGATTGAAGACATTCTACTATCTTATACAAGATTTGAAAAGTTTGATATTTTCATTAATCTCTTTACATTTTAAAGTTAACCCATTGCAAAATTAACTAATGATGTGGCATGGAATGGATATAATATACTGTAAATTGGATTTTGTGCGTTGCAGGGCGTACCTAAAGTACATTATCACGAAGAAATTTAACAGAGCATGGTATATTGCTCTAAAATAGGTTTAAATTTATGATAGTAAATGCGTCTGGATTGTAATAATTATATAGTTAGAAAAGATTTATAGTAGTCGAAATAGCATACATACGGTTACCGTTATAGCATATCTCTCCTTTCTGTGCCAAGCCCTCTTGATCCATATAAAATTTGAGAGTTGTGTATTTGTGGTTGCTGTCTTTGAGTTTCGTTGGACTTTGGGTAGTCAGTGTCTTTACTATCGGCGTCATCATCGGAGATATCAAATGGATTTGCATGTTGCTGGGTGTGCTGGGTATGGTTGTTTTTGTTGTTATCTTTATCATGGTTTACATATTGACTTTCTAGTCCACTAGAGGGGAAATATTCGTCATCATAGTTAGCGTGATTTCTATTATTTTCTATGTTGTGATTGTCAAAGTTATCGTATTCATTAAACTCGCCATATGTTGGGATATTTCGCTGGTTGGTAGAATTGGTATTGACATTATTGTGATAGGATTCCTCAAAGACATTTGAAGGCACATAAATATAACTATCTCTAACGTTGAGGTTATTGTTGAAAGGATGTGCTGAGTTAGTAGGCTGGTTGTCAAATGGATCATCCTCTTCGGGTACGTCCAAAAATGTATCACTATGCAAATGACTTCTTGATTTGTTATTATTGGTATTGAGTAAGTTAGTTCTTGAATGTGATGCAGGTAGCTCAGTGAGTATGATATCAAAAGGATTGGATTTGTCGATGGAGAAACTTTCTGATGAATTATTATTGTCAAGAGTAAAATCATTATTATCATCATTATCGTTGAAATCGTCAATTTTGTATGTATTCATAAATGAGGGAACCTTTCTTCTCTTCGACAATTCTTCTTCCTTTATTTCAGCTTTCTTGCTGTACAGATCAGAAACACTTTCAGCAACTAGATCAGCGCAGTATTTGTTAAACTTTTTCTGATTCTTCTTTTTAGTCACCGGTATGAAACAAACTGAAGATAAAATAATAATTAAATTCTTGAAAGTGAAACATAACCAAATAACAAATGAGAAAAACATAAACGATAATAAAACTGCTTCCTCCTTATCATTTTTTGCGATTGCAGAGATTATTCCACCTATGTCAACACTTGTAAACTTATTTGAAACAGAGAAAGCAATGGTGGCACCATTTAGAATCTGTCTTGGAGAATCAGCCAAAAGCCAATTGATGATTTCATAATGATAAGCGGAATAGATGGATAATGCGAACCATTTATTGAAATTTTTAGTTGAAATCTCTTCATAAATACAGAATCTTTCATAATTCTTAATTGAATCAATTTGTCTGGCACCAGTATGCAAATAAGAGGGGACAACCCTATTTCTTCTTTGAATAATGAAACCCAATATCCATGTAAATATAAAGTAAAGGAAAGAAATGCCAATGCATGTCGTAAAGACAATTTTATAAGCTAAAATTGGTATATAAGTAATGGTGTGAAAATCATCCCAATTTTTGAGAGCATAAATCTGTACCAGAGTGAAAACATCAGAAGCAAGGAATAAGAATTGTAAAATGATTGAAATCAGCAGAAACATATAACTTAACGCGTTCAAAACACTACATTTCCTGTAGTTATGTTCACCTGTGATGTTATTGAACGTGATTTGCTTTGGATCATTGAACAGAGTAAGAGTGGAAGGTTGGTGTTCAATTTTTCTGTCCATGGTCAATAAAACAAGTATAAACCTCTAGACCTCTCAATGAACCTGTGAAATGAAAAAAAGTACAAAGCAATAATTGGCAAATCTCAATTCTATAATATCATTCTATCTGTAACAACCGTTTTTGTGTATTGCGACACCCTTTCGTGATATGAAACCCTCCTGAAATCGGAAAAAAAAAAAACACAAAAAAAAACAAAAAAACTAAAAAACCGTTGCGTCTAAAAATAAAAAGAAAACAAAAAGTCGAAAAACAAAAAAGCCGCGAATTCTGAAAATTTGAAAATTTTCCCCTTTTTTGCCCTTTTTGCTTTTTACCCTTCTCGCTCGTGCCTGCTCCGCTTTTTTCCCCCTTTTTTCCACTTTTTCTGCAAATCCACACTTTCCAAATTCGAGCTGTGTGAGCACGTGACTCCTCCTTAATCAGCACATTTCTTCCTAAAAAGGAAATTTTTTCTTCACCACATTTTTGTGGCTGTTCCAGGGAATTAAGACGGATCAAATTTATCATCCTCTGACCATAACAAACCTACTACGGTATTATTAAGCAGCAATGTAGTCTTCCGTTGATCTTTAAGTAAAACCTACTTTCTCTTTTCTTATTTCTCTTGTGCTTCGTTTCTGTTGTTTGCTTCTGTGGCTCCTAAAGTTTGAAAAAATAAATCTTAACTTAGACTTCAACAATGTCAAATAGATATATCCCAGCAGGTGTATGCTCCTTCGCTGATTCTTATCAACCACAAGATGATGACGTCAAAATACCCGAATATAATAATGAAAAAATAGTCTCTTCAACCGGCTATATAAAAAACCTACTGAAAAATCCAGCTTCACGTTCGATTTCCTATGTCAGAGGCTTATTCCCCTTCATCGAGTGGTTCCCGCATTATCCTTCACATTTAGACTGGGTTCTATCAGATTTCATAACTGGTGTAACGGTCGCTATCGTTTTGGTCCCACAATCAATGTCATATGCAAAATTAGCTGGTTTGGAACCTCAATTTGGTCTTTATTCTGCTTTTATTGGTTTAATTTTCTACTTCATTTTTGCAACTTCAAGAGAAATTTGTATTGGCCCGGTTGCTGTTTTAAGTACTGAAGTTGGTAAAACTATCACGAGAGTGCAGTCAAAATATGGTAATGAATATAGTGCAAGCGAAATTGCTACCACTTTGGCCTTAATTTGTGGTGGTATTGTGATGGCCATTGGATTATTAAGATTGGGCTTTATTGTCGAACTTTTATCATTACCTGCAATTTTAGCCTTCACTACAGGTTCCGCATTTAATATCATTTGTGGACAATTGGCTGGTTTAATGGGTTACAATAAATTGGCTGGTAGACATCCAACAACTTACCAAACTTTAATTGCCTTTCTTAGACATTTACCTGACACAAAAGTTGATGCTGCTTACGGTTTAGTAGGATTGTTCATACTTTACCTTTGGCAATACATTTGTGATAAATTAATTGCTAAACATCATGACAATAAAAGAAAAAGATTATTTTATACCTATATTTTGAATTTAAGAACTGCATTTGTTATTATCATTTCAACTTGTATCTCATTTGGTATTATCAGGCATTATCCTTCAACTAAATCTCCTGCATATTCAATTATTGGTGAAGTTCCTTCAGGTTTCAATCATATAGGGAGATTTATCCCACCTGCAAACTTAGCAAGTAGGTTAGCTGCCGACTTACCCATTTGCACAATCGTTTTAGTTTTAGAACATATTTCAATTTCAAAATCATTTGCAAGACTAAATGGATACAGAGTTAATCCAAATCAAGAATTCATTGCAATTGGTTTAACTAACATGGTTGGTACTTTTTTCGGTGCTTATCCAGTTACTGGTTCATTTTCAAGGACTGCATTATCCGCTAAATGTGGTGTCAAAACTCCATTCAAGTCTGCATTTTCCGGTGTTTGTGTTTTATTAGCAATTTATTGCTTTACAAGTGCGTTTTATTATATTCCAAACGCAACACTATGTGCTATTATTATCCATTGTGTTACCAATTTATTAGCAAGTTATAAAATCTCAACTAAATTATACATGTTTTCACCAATTGATTTCTTCATTTTCATCATTGGTGCTTTCATCACTGTATTTGCATCCATCGAAGATGGTATTTATTTCGCATTGTGTGCATCTGCTGCTCAAATCTTCTGGAGATTATGTTTACCGAATGGTGTCTTCTTAGGTAGAATTAAAGTTACAACTGTGAAAAATCCAATCTTAATTAAAAATGATAATACTTCAGATTCAGAACCTCTTTCAGAAACAGATTCTGAAAGTTCAATCATTGATGAAAATGGTAAAAAACTTGATAGAGAAGTTACTAAAAGTATCAATAAAATTAATAGAGATTTCGTATATAGATGGGTACCAATGCAAAAAGATTCTTATAATCCAAGTTCAATTCATACAAGATATATTAATAGAGGTATTAATATTGAAGAACCTCCTTCTGGAGTTTTAGTTTATAGAATGTCAGAAAGTTTTGTTTATACTAATTGTTCATTGCAAATTGACCAAATAATTTATAAAATTAGAGAAACTTTCCGACCTTTTAATTCAAACAGGGAAAGATTGTGGTCTGAATATAAATTAAGCGAAAAGGAATGGAAATTCAAGTCATGGAATCCAAAGTTATTATTCAGCGGCAGAAAACAAGAAGAAGAAGAACATTCGACTTTTAACCCTGATAGTTTAAAACCAAAGTTTAAAATTTTACATTTAGATTTTTCACAAGTTATTGCAATTGATGCAACGTCAATTCAAACATTGATTGATTTACAAAATACAATCAATAATTACGTTGGTTACGATTGGGAATTACATTTCTCGGGTATAATTAATCCATGGGTTTTGAGAGGTTTAATTAACGCAGGATTTGGTAAAAACAATAAAAACTTGACAAAATCCCCAGAAAATGAATTTTTGAAAGGTTCGTTTAAACAATTGATGTTTTGGAGAAACAACTCATCATTAAATCAAACTAAACATAAAAAGAATGATGATGATAATGGTGATAGCAATAACAGTCGAGGTATTGATCTAGAGGCACAAAATCATGCGGATCACACAAACTCAGACTTACATTGTATACATACTCATTCCGAATATCATAATGCATATTCACAATATCATAACGCATTCGAAGATGAAATTGAAGTTGAGGTTGATGATTCATCATCTATCCCTTCAATATCATCATCAACAGCTAACGAATTTCAATTTGACGGAGATTTGGAAATCGGTATTAATAATGACGGATCCCTCTTTCCTTTATATAGTACTGATTATCCAAACTTCCATTTTGATATCCCTTCATACTCCGAATATTAGGCCAACAGCAGAACAAAAAATCAAACACAGAAATATGGCATTTTACATTTTACATTTCACATTTTACGTTTTATAATTCATGATTCATTACTTTTTTTAACGACTTTTTTTACTTCACTCTTTTTTATTTTAATTACTTATTTGTAT
Source organism: Pichia phayaonensis (assembly GCA_030558305.1). Taxonomy (NCBI): domain Eukaryota; kingdom Fungi; phylum Ascomycota; class Pichiomycetes; order Pichiales; family Pichiaceae; genus Pichia; species Pichia phayaonensis. Next base: position 75,605 of record JAJMSE010000003.1, read on the forward strand.
ATTCGTTGGGTTAGGTTATGTATACTTAGAAAAAAAATTGCATAGAAATTACGTAAAAAAAACCAGCGATAACATTTGGTCGAAAGACTTATTGCATTTACTCGTGTTAACGACGACGTGTTCTTGATGCAACACTTTGTTCTTCTTCACCACCAGGTGTTCCATCGTCATTTGGTATTGGTGAAACATTCTTTGCCTTTTTGCCACGACGTCTAGAAACGTCAATGTTGGGAGTTGACTGGTTCGATTTCGCCTTTTTGGGAGTTGGTGGCTCTGTGCTCTCTGATTTACGTTTACGTGATGATCTTCTTAGTTTCGTTGTATCTTGATCTGCATCTTCTTCGCTTGATTCTTGTTCTGCTCCTTCTTGCTCTGCTCCTTCTTGCTCATCTTCCTTTTCATCATCTGCATTTGATTCATCATTAGTTCCCGTACTCTCTTTTGGTTTTTTATCGTCGTCTACAACTGACTTATTACCTTCATCCTCATCTGCCTCTGAACGTTTTCTAGATCTTGTTTTCCTAATAGGTTGTTGCTGTTGTTGTTGTTGTAGGTCATTATCATGTTCTGATATATTAGCAATTGATTTTCTCCTTCTTCCTCTTCTAGGAGCTTCCTTAACATCATTGGTATCACTAACATCATCGTTTTCATTTTCACTCTGTGTCTGATTAAGTGTCCTTGTTGATGATATACTACGTGTACGATTCCCTATATGCGCATTTCCAACTTCAACATCATCATCCAATCCTTGATCACTTTTCCGTCTCAGTCTTGTACTTCTCCGTGGTGCATTAGTATCTTCGGTTTTACTACCAGATTTACGTTTCTTACTACTACTGTTCTCATCAGTTTCACTCTCCAACGCATTTGAGGTTTCAATGTCTGATTCATTGGATTTTTGCTTTCTCGCTTCTTCTATGTCATGTACTTTCTTTTCATTTTGCTCTGTTTCTTTGACTACGTCAATATGAAGTTTACGTGCCTGTGCTCTAGTAAGATGTGCTGGTTCTTCTTCATCTGTTTCTTCTTTTGCCTCTTTTGGTGCAGCATCACTAGCAATTTCTGATTGTTTATGTTGTTCAGTTGTTGTGTCTTCTGGTTCAGATGCCGCAGCTGCCACAACTGGATTTTCATCTTGTATTTCTGCATCCTTAACTTCTGATGTCGGTATATCTGGTTCTATTTCTTTTAGTTTTTGATCAAACACTTTGTTCTTATCTTCATCTATTATAACATGTTTTAATTGTTTCTTAGCATCTTCATCCTCCTTTCCCTCTTTATCGTCTTTCATGGTTTCTTCAATTATCTGACTTCCACTACTACTAGTCCTACTATCATTCATTTCTAATTTTAGTAGTCCTTCGATGTCGTAATATTCATTAATTTTTTCATTAATTTGTGCATTCATTTCCGATGAATTTGAATCGTCAGTATTGAATTTTTTATTAAATTCTTCTTGGACTGTCAACAATAATATATTTAGATCGTTACTTGTTGGTCTATTGGAACACATTAAATTCAGTAGATATTTTTCTTTTTCTATTGTCCATGTCATCTTGTCCATATATTTTAGGGAAGCCGTTGTTACTTATTTCAATAATTAGTATCATATATGTTTATGGAAAACTACAAGTTCAAAATTCATGTTGTGAAATTGAAATTCTCGAATCTACAAATTTTTAAACTTCTAAAGCCAGGACAACCTTTAGCTTTATGGGGGAAAACTAACACGACTCTTTTCCTTCCCTAATATATTTGTTTAAACGCTACACGTAATTATAAAAGTTGATTATCTTCTAAATATTCCACAATATTCGAAATCATTTCATCCTTCTTTTTACCATATTTAATAACACCACCTTTACTCTTAATATAGGCCTTAAGCATATCATTTGTACAGTTTTTTAATTGAAATTCACGATAAAATATTGCAATTCTGGAATCTGTAAGCAACTCGTTTGATTGTGTTGCAAGTTTAGCCTTCTTACTTGCTTTAGGTTTTTCTTCTATTGTTCTTTTTAGCTCATTAAAATTGGTAATTCTATTGTATCTTGTACGTAAATCATTAACTAACAATGAAAGATCGGTAGCATGATCAATATTTTTTTTCACTGTTAACATGTACTGATACATTTCGTCTAATTTTAATTGTTGGTCTACTAAATTCAAAGTTTTCATTTGTTCATCTTCTGGAATTTCAACTTGCAAAATATAATCCTCCATGACTTTGAACTTCCATGCGAGCAATGGGTTTGAAAATGTTTGAAAGGTTTCATTTTTAGAATTTTCAATTAACTTGTCCAGTAATTGGGCATCGTCAATTTCCTTTAATGATTCTAGCTGATCAAGATACTCAGGTGCTTTTCTAACTTCATTGCCAAATGGTACCTCAATAACTGCAAGTGATTGCGGATAGCTTGAAACTTCTGAACCGTATGACTGACATAATGAAGTTGGAATTAAATAATAAAATCTTGGGTATGACAGTTTACGTATCATGCCCCAGCATAAAATCATCATTTCTTTTTTGACCAACGATTTATACATTGCAGCAAATCTATCGATTGAAGAATGTTTATCATTCTTATCATTCTTATTAACTTCTTCTTCATCCTCGTCTTCATCTGCAATCATAAAAAAAGATTTACTTATTATATAAGATGGTGTAAAATATTTGAATTTTCTTGTGCCTAAAACATGTAGAATCGGCTTTTCAATTTCACCAAATTTCAAACACTCTTCCTGAAGTTCTTTATTAACTGGCAAATATTGATCTGCAACTTGATATGCCTTCGTTATTTCATCTTTTTGAATTTTTTCATTATTGGATTCATGTGTATTTTTCCTAATTGTGTATCTCAATATATTGTTACTGCTATAAAATTTGATCTTTTTCCATTCGACTGTTGTAAATGGGTTAATACCTTTGACTGATATTTTCATATTATTAAACATAAGGGGGCACTGAAAGACTAATCTTTTGACAGTTGCATGTTTCAAAATTTTATCTTCTAATCCATCTAACGTAATTTCATTAATTGCAGGTAAATATTTTTTGGACTCAATATCTAGTGGAAAATCAAATAATTGTTTGAATTCATCAAGTTGCTCATCATCTAGTAAGTTGTCTCCTTCAATATCTTCTCTTTTCACAAAGCCTTCGGGCTGACCCATATGTTTGTGGTTCAAAATAAATGGATACACTGTAATCTTTGAACTATTTAAATCACGTAATTTGCTGTGGATTTTCTGTTTGATAATTTCATCATCATTGAACGGTTTATTACAATCAGTGAAAAAAAATACTTTTCTGCTCGTATATTCTTCGGTCCTAATTGGAATGTTGTTGAAATCGACTAATGATTGTTGTAACATACTGTAAAATAAATGCCCAAAACTTTGATCAACATCAGTATCTTTAATTGGCAACAATTTATCCCATTTATCGCCTTTACTAAACGAAATATCAATGGCATTTTCTGTTGGCACGGCATTTTTTAGATATCTATCTAATGTTTTTAACATACTTTGATTAATGTCTTGTAACTTGAATACCCTATATATACCTTCAGGTGTATCGGCTCCAGAATTTGAATCATCATCAGTTTTAGAGCAATTCCCAATATATAATCCTAATCCAGCGTTAGGCATGGTTTTAATCAATAGTTTAAGCAATTTTAGAAATGTTGAAAATATTGATGACATGTTATTATTCATTGTAGGTGATAAATGAACGGCCAAAATGATTCCTTCATGAACTTTAAATTCGTTTCTCTCTCCTTCATTGTCATCATATCCATTTACACCATCTTCTTCCATGGCTCGTAGTGTCTATTAGAACGAAAAACACGTAAAACCAATGAAAACTGACAAAAACCACCTCCTCAAACCATTAAATCCAGTAGACTCCGTCGCAACGAGCGCAACGAAAACTTTCAAGTGTTTTCGTTGGAAATCGATCTTGTTTCACCAGTTCTATTCCTCAGATATTCAATACACACTGTTTTACAAGGAAGAACCACCATCACACAGGCCACAATGAGCAAGTTTTTGCAACTAGCCCTTCATCCAGCTGAACTTAAAGCTGCTGTTCAATTGTATGTTTTTTTATTTATCGTTGAAAGCAAGGGGAGTGTGGTTCACGGTTTTTAACGTGAATTTCACGCTGATAACAGGTTAACCTGTTTCACTACTACATTATAATTGAAAAGAATACTAACATTAAGCTAACTCTCTTACCTTTTTTTGTCTATTCTAGAAGATATTTTAGAAAACCTCTCTATCCTTTAAAACCAAGTTCAGAAACTGAAAAAAAATGTTATGAATTACTTAAGAAAACTTCAAGATCTTTCTGTGCTGTTATTATGGAATTGAATCCTGGATTACGTAACGCCATTATGATCTTTTATCTTGTTTTAAGAGCTTTAGATACTGTTGAAGATGATATGAGCATTGATCCAAAAATCAAAATTCCATTGTTAAGAAGTTTCCATGAAAAATTATTGCTGAATGACTGGACATTTGACGGTTGTGCAGAAACTGAACAGGATAGAATCGTTCTTTTAGAATTCAACGCCATTCTTGCCGAATATCATAAATTACAACCTGAATACCAAGATATTATTAAGGAAATTACTGACAAGATGGGTAATGGTATGGCTGATTATATCAACGATGCAGAATTCAACTTAAATGGTGTTAAAACCATTAAAGATTACGATTTATATTGTTTTTATGTTGCCGGTCTTGTTGGTCATGGTTTGACTAAACTTGGGGTTGCATCTAAATTCAGCGATCCATATTTATTAGAAAACATGAAGTTAAGTGATTCCATGGGTTTATTCTTACAAAAGACTAACATTATTAGAGACTACAAGGAAGATCAAGATGATGGTAGATCTTTTTGGCCTGCGGAAATTTGGTGCAAGTATGCTAATCAATTATCTGATTTCACCAAACCTGAAAATAAAGATCAAGGTCTCCACTGTATCACTGATTTAGTTTTAAATGCAATGGATCATATTAAAGATTGTTTGGTTTATCTTACAATGGTTTATGATTTCTCAACATTCAGCTTTTGTTCAATTCCTCAAGTTATGGCTATTGCTACATTAGCTGAAGTTTTCCAAAACGAAAATGTTTTCAAGAAAAATGTTAAAATCAGAAAGGGCGTTGCATGTGATTTAATTTTAAGGTCAAGAACCTATGAAGGTGTTCTCGATATTTTCTGTCAATATTTAAGAGTCATTCATCATAAATGTCCAGTTTCCGATCCAAACTATCTAACAATTGGTATAAAGTGTGGTGAACTAGAAAAATTCATAGAAGAACTACATCCAAATCCAGCGCATTTACCAGTTGGCGTTAAACCAATGCAAACTGAAAACTACTTACGTGCTTTAAAGAAAATGAATTCCGAAGGATCCATTAAGAAATTTATTAAAACTGAATATTTCACCACTAATGTTATATTAACATTATTCAGTTTATCTGCGATTTCATTATTTTATTCCGTAATAAATTATTTCAATAAATTTTAAAGAAAGGAAAACAAATGATCTTCTTTTAGGACATACATAAAGTGTACATGAACTCTATAAATATAAAAATAAACAAAACCTTTGACTATTAATTACTCTAAAACTTGAAGGAGTCGGCGAGTTTGATATCCTTTTCATAATCATATTTAGTAAACCCATTAATAATTGGATAGGCAACCTTTGTACGTTCTCTCTGATACTCTAAGTTCTTTGAAATAAATTCATAGTTTATTGACTCTTTGATTTTAGTAATATCAAGATTATCCTCTAAAAATAGTTTCAAACGCTGATCCTTGGTATGTTCTTGTAACATGTAAATATATTCTTTAACTTGAGGCGTTAGTTCGCCATATTCAAGCAACATTTCTATTAGAAAATAATAAAATGTATCATATTCTACACCATGGCATTGAGTTCTTAGAATATGAACGTAGTTTTGCTTTGTTATATTGAGATCTAAAAACCTAAAATATTTGTACAATTTAATCGATGTTAGCTTCATTGGATATTTTGAAATTTGGTGAAATATTATATCTTTGTGAGGCTCATTCAATAAATATCTATGGAGCTGTAAACCGTTAAGCAGAAAGATGGTATTTGTTAAATGAACATTTGTATTATCAATGGATGACAATAACGAATATATTATTAGTTGTTTCATTTCATCAGAGTCACATTTTTTCAATGTTTCTAATTTTTCCCTAATACTCTCAAAATCAATTAAATTTGGCAAAGATAAAAATGATGTTGGTAAATTATGATAATCTATCATTGATAATTTCCCACTTTCAAGTAGCAATATTATTGATTTAATGCATTCATCAAATTCTAACGATGATAATATTTCTAAACATACCCTATTCTTTAGTTCATCGGATTCAAGTTTACCCAATAATTGAGTAGCCTTACCAACTTCATTGTGTTTTACGAGCATTAAAATGTATTTTTCATATAATGAATCAGTAAATTCGTTTTCTAGCACAAAATCGAAAAGGGATAACAAGACCTCATCATTTTGTTTATTCATTGCAGTTGCAAATATTCCTGATGTATTCTTAGTGTGTAATAGTCCAACTTTGTTCAATGTCTCCATTAAAGTTAGCACTATTGGGGTATCATTTCTTGAAGATGCTTCTTCTAATATGTTGTATAGTCTTAAACTTAACGCAAGTTTATCCCTCAATAAGTATTCATTCTGTGATAGTCTATCAAATTCTTCAATTGCAAGTAAAACTGCTTGTTCATATTGCTCATTTTGCAGAAGTCTCGGGATTTCAAAATAACTGACGCATAAATTATGTTCCTTTAGAAAATCCTTGTATTGTTCGGTGTAAAGGGTATTGTTTTCTGCCAAAAAAACTAAATTTGCAACTGATGTTAAGTCAAATGTGACATTCCTCTTGTTCTTATAGCTTTGTAATAGTTCAATTGCCTTTGCACCCTTCTCCTTAACGTTGGGATTGCGTAAAAGTTTTTTTAATTTTTGGGATATGAACTTTTCACTCACAAATTTGGGTATCTGTTTGTGGGCTATAGACATGATAATATCTTTGGTTTTTGTAAAAGAATTCTTCTTGTAATTTATGTTAAACCATTGAAATTTCAAATTTCATAACGCACAAACTTCCTTCTACGAGCAGACGAAACTTGCAAATATTGGGAATAACATGGGAGAATAAAGATGGCTTACTTTGATCACACCAAATGTCCACTGTCACTAAATTTTTGCTTTATTTAAATGACATTAGCGTTTAATCAAACTACAGCAGAACGTCACGTTAAATACATCCAATTTAATGCTACAAAAAATACGAATTTGAAATCACTAATGGAAAACTATTATGCCCAATGTTCCTTTTTATAGGTCATTTTTTTAATAATAATTTGCAGATTATCAAATTATCAAATTTCGGTTTATCTAGGAAATGGGTAGGGATCAGATGGTATTGGTAAATAAAAGAGAAAGAATAGAAGTTGTACTAGTGCAAAAGAAATTTAGCGAGCCGACTTTTAAGAAATGACAATTGCAACATGAATTTTTTAGATTTTCAGTTTTCTATGACAAATTCTAGAACTCTTTTAAAACGGATTTTCTTGCAGTTCTATAGGGACACCATACTGTGTTACTAGCATTAACATGTTCAGAAAAACCATAGCTTCTAGGATGTTTACCAGAAGCTACGCACAAAAAGCATCAAATGCAAGCAATATAAAAGTTTTCGACAGACATGTTAAACTGATACAAAAGGAAAGAGCTGCTAATAATCCAGATTCAAAATATGCAGAATACTTACGTGATGAAATCAATCGTCGTACAATTGATAGATTGGCCTTTTTGAAAACCGAATTTACAAATGTTCTTGATTTCGGTGCTCATTCAGGTAATTTCGAAAGGTTGTTATGTGATCCATCCAGAGATTCACAAAATCCACAATGGAAAGCAGATAGAGAATTGATTAAATCTAAAATTGGTAAAATTTTACTAGTTGAATCATCAAAATCTATGTTATTTAAAGACGTGGATTCTGCGTTTAATAAAGAAATGAATTTAGAGAGACTTGTTGCAGATGAGGAAAATTTTGATATACCTGAACTTTCAGAAAAGAATCAATATGACTTAATCATTTCAAATTTATCATTACACTGGATCAACGATTTACCGGAGGTCTATAAAAAGTTATTTAACTGTTTAAAACCTGATGGTTGTTTCATCGGTTCAATGTTTGGAGGCGATACATTATTTGAATTACGTACATCATTACAATTAGCAGAGATTGAACGTTATGGTGGTATATCACCACGTGTTTCACCGTTCGTTGAGTCTTCTGACGTTGGAAACCTAATGCAAAAGGCAGGTTTCCAAATGTTGACTGTTGATTCTGAGGAGCTGATTGTTGACTATCCAAATGTCTTAGCATTAATGGAAGATTTACAATTAATGGGTGAAAATAATTCGGTTATAATGAATCCACCACCATTAACAAAGGACCTACTTTTGGCAGTCGAACCAATTTATAAAGAATTACATGGTGATAAAATCACGGGACATTTACCTGCAACATTTAAATTCGTTTATATGATTGGTTGGAAACAAGGTAAGTACATGGCTAAACCTGCTCCGAGAGGTTCAGGTAACGTTAGTTTGAAGGACGCTTTAGATGGTACCGTTACAATTACAAGTACCCTGACTGAGGACGAACCCACATCAGAGAAAAAATAAAACACCATTTAACCATGTTTATAGAATATTCCCATAATTATATAAAAAAAGAGTATGAATAAAAAAAATAGTTATTGTTCAATTCTGCTACTGTAAGCATCAAGGTTTTCAACTTGCTTCAATTTCCTCTTCAAAATTGGAGATACAATTTTACGATTGAGCAAGTAATTAACAAATTTAATGTACAGTAAATTTGTAAACTTATTATCTTCAATTTTGAACATTTCCAACACACTTTTTATTTTAGTGTCCTCAGCAATCGAAAAATTTGTTCTCGGACCTCCAAAGATTTTGCCAATAAATCTACCAGTAAATTTATCACTTCCATTGAAGACACACTTAAAAATATCATTGATTATAGGTTTTAAAATATAATCTGAATATTTTCTAATTTTGCATTTATTTTTATTGGCTATAATTTTTGAAGTCTTAACTTCATCCAAAAATAATGATTTTCTTTCATCCCTCGTAAGCCTTTTCATCTGTGATGGATCGTCTTCTGACGGTGAGTGAGCTTCCCTTTTACCGTTTGGATAAACAGTTATAGAAACATGCAGTGTTTCACCTGAATCGACTTCAATATCTTTGGACTTCAAAATTTCATCTTGATCATTATTACCATTGTTATTCCTCCTCTTCTTGTTTGAACCTCCTTTATTTGATTTTTTTAGATCTCTGATATCCAATTTCCTATCATTAAAATTTTTAACCTTTTCCGTAATCAAGCTATTAAAAGCATTATCATCAAGATCATTAACTTCCTTCTTGGATAGTTTAAAAGTCATACGACGATCAACGTAAATATAATCTTCGACATTTTTAATAGCTTTAAAGAATAAATTTAAACCTTCTATTACCCCTTCTGATGATTTATATTTTCCCTTGATTCCAACTTGTGAAATGGATTCCCAAAATGAATATTTATCCTGTGAATCCCAATCAAAGTATGGATTTTCAAGTAGTTTGAAAAGTTCAAAACACCAATTAGAACTGCTATCTGTGGTGGTAGTTACATAAGTGGTAGATCTCGTTTGGATCGTAATAAATAGATCAAATAAATCAATGTTTTTGTAAAGCAATGAATTTCTCATAATTTTAAACTTATTTTTAGAATTGTAAACCTTTGATAATAATTCTGTACTGTTCTTTGCAAATGTCATTAAATTTAAATTATCTGGTTGGCGTTGGCATAATCTCTCGATAATTGAATCAATAATAGGACCTGGGATTTTATAAGTATCGACAATCTCTCTGATATATTGGCAAATATCAGAGTTATCTTCAAAATCAGATCCGGATTCATCATCAGTTTCATAATATTTGAAAACGTTTAAAAATAACGCATCATTTACCGAATCCAACTCTTTTTTCTTTTGTGGATTGATTGATAATATGAAAAGGTATAAACGAGTTTCTAAAGGGCTAGAGTCTGGGTATATTGGTGTTAAATCATTTTTTATTTTTTTATAATCATCTATGCTCAGCTTGGATTCAAAAAATTTATGAAAATGTCGGATGAATGAATTATTTGGCCAATTATTACAATCGTCTGAAATTGTTGTTTTTTTAAAACTTTTCAATAACCTTTCAGGATATGAATTAAGCGCAGTTATGAAATCTCTAATTTTGTAAATGTTTTCAAACTTATAGAATTCGTAGATTAGTTTGTTATAGTTGAAATCGTCAAGAATTGGGAAGATCAAATAAATATCACGTAAAATTAAGGCTGGATTTTCATTATTTCTCTCAACAATTTTTCGAACTTCTGTGAAAAGACCAGGATAATTATCCCTATTAATATCCAGCAAGTTTGAAATTTCATTGTCATAGTTAAATGACATTGCAAAGAGCGCTTTAAGAGGATATTGCCTCAGTTGTGGACAAGATGTGAATGAAGAATATGAGAGCATTTGTTTTAATATTGTAAGATGATCGCAGCATAGAAAGTATTTCTTAGAATAGAGTCGTTCAATACTCTGACACATCTGAGTTTGAACAGAGTCAGGTATTTGAATCAAGCTAAAGATTTTCAAAATTAAAGAACCAAAACTGCTAAATGAATGAGATTCTAAAGCATCGAACGTGATTAAAGATTGGAAAACCTTTAAACAATTGTAGATTTGAGTCAATTCAAATTCATTGGGTATATTTATATCTTCTAAGTCGTTGCACAATAAATTATCTAACGATAATAATGCATTTTTAGTAAATTCCAAACTTTTTGCTTGTAAGTTTAACAGATAGCTAGGTAAAGGGATGGTTTGATATAAAACTCCGAGTTGTAGCAGGCCATCAATATTTGATTCCACAACCAAATCTCTTTCAAAACCCCTTTCGAATAAACTATCTAATAAAGTACCAAGTGTAAGTAAAACGTAGAAAGCTTTAGATTCACAACTACCTGTTGTTTCTAAACGGTCCATGATTCTTTCTTGTAATAAGGAAACAATATAGTATATCATACTTTGATCGAAAAAATCACTGTGTTTTTGAATTAACCTGAGAAATACTTCGAATTTTTCATTTAAATTAGATTCTGAAGATCCTGAATTGAAATCAGATGATGTAATTATGTAACACATGAAAGAACAAAAAATGGAACTATCATATGTTACTAAAGGGTCTAGGGATTCCGAATTTTTTGAATCAGACAAATAGTTTTGTAACAACACTCTGTAAATGTGATCCATGTCACATGCTGGGTCAATTAGTAAGGAAATACATAACTTTGATAAACCTGGATTCGGTGTTTTTAATCTCAGTAAGAAATAAATTAAACTGATTAACGAGAGCCGATCAATAGATTTATAAATTTCTACTAAATTAGTGAGCTCAATGGATTCAATATATATAAAGTACTCATGCAAATTATCACTTTTTTCAATTCTTTTTAATGGTTTTAAATTTGAGTTTAAAAAAAGTGCTCTAAATAACCATATCAATTTATCCTTTAAATCTTCAAATGGTAGATTTTCATTGGTTTTCAAATAGGTTAAAACACTTTTAATTTCAGCGCTTTTGGCATATGCATCAATTGGTTCATGACAACGCATCCTTGTATAGATTGTTTTAGAAGAAAAGAACAATACCAAATTATCAAGCATAAAAACAAAGATAAAATAATGGAAATTTCAATTTTTATCGCCAGCCCACGAAAATATCATATTACGACAGATTTGATTGTTGTGGTCGAATTTATCATTGTTTTATTATATTTATTATCATTATTACTTTAAAATATTTTTTACACGTTATTGAATGACATTATATTATACAAGGTTAGACACTGGATGGAAGATCAGTACCGTCCGATGTGTTTTCCTTCTTGCGGAAGGTGTAATGTTGATGTTCGGGCAACGGTTTACGCAAGAACGAGTCGAGAGCACGCAGTTCATCGTCCGTAGATGCTCTGAATTGCAATTGTATTTGGTTTATGTAGTTGCTTTCTCCATAATGAACCTTGTGAGGCATTTTGAAGTCCACGAGATTCAAAGAATGCGTAGACACGGCCTCTTTTATGTGCGAGAAAAGCTGCCAGACATGGGCTTGCGACTTGGGAAATGGCTTGACCGTATAGACGGCCCTTCGTAACTTCATTGTGGACATCTGCACGGGGCTTGCCACTTTATGAAGGATGTGACGCAGCGGGAACGGTACATTTTCTGTGTAGTTTCTACGTAATTTCCCTTTTCGTATTCCTTGTTTCTTTTTTTGAAAGGAAAAAAGCCGAAATTTGAAATTTTTGCAACGCTCTAAGCCTAAAAAGAAAGTGGTTTTATTTATAAGAAGCGTGTTGTGCTTTGGTTGCTTGTTTGTTTGCTTTCCTCTTAGTCTTGTCTCCTTCTCTGTTCCAAGGAAGTTCTATTCGTTGCTATGTTGTTCTCAATTCTCTCCACATTGGCGCTTTTAGGCACCTCCAGCGCTAGCAAGTATTCGTCCCAAGCGGACATTTTACAATTTGACAATGTAGGATATCAAGGATACTACTATCCGGTTGTCCAAATCGAGGCATTAGCTGATGGTAATTGTTCATGTGCTAAAGATTTAGCCGATCCTTTCGTTTTCAGCGGTCCATTGGCTCCTCTAGATGAAGAATTAACTGTTCATTTCAGAGGTCCTATGAACTTAAAAAAATTCGGTTACTACGTCACTTCCGAATATTCGATTGGTCAACAGAACGGCAGCTGGGAAAGATTAGCCTATTACGACTCAGAATCAAGAACTGCAGATAATGTTACCTTCTTAGCTAATTACGGTAATGAAAACACATGTTTAGGTAATGCAGCTGATTATGTCTCTTCAAGTGGTTTAAAAAAGGCTAACGAGTCCAAAATTTTAGATGATGTTACAATTGGAAGCGCATTAGAATTTGCAATTGCTTCAGGTATTGAGTGTGATGGTACTTCTGATTGTGGTGCTTATAGAACAGATGGTGTTGCGTACCATGGATTCTACGGTGTCAATAAAATGTTTTTATTTGAATTCAATGCACCTTCAGACACTTCCGAAGATAACAGGATCAATAAAACTGATGGTTATGACATGCCAGCAATCTGGTTACTGAATGCGCACATTCTAAGAACATCCCAATACCCACTAAACGGTAACTGTTCATCATGGAACACCGGATCAGGTGAATTTGACATTTTTGAAGTTATGAACTACACCGAAAGAAACCACTTCTATTCAACAATCCATGATTATCAAGGTATTGATGATATTGGAACTGGTATTCAAAATTTCGGTTTCTTGGAAAGAACTCCGGAGTCAACAATGAAGGGTGGTGTTATTTTCAGTGAAGATAGAACAATTACTGTTTTCCTTTCAAATAGCACATCATTGAATTCCACCATTGATAGTTCGGACATTTATTCTTGGATCACAGTATTAGAGGAACAAAGACAAGTCAATGAAACTTTAACCTCCATTACAATATCAACACCAACATTAGCAAGTAACGGTAATGCAATTGAAACAGGTTCATCCACTAGAAAGGTTTCATCCATTTCGTCCACGCATAGAAACGAAGCTGGAAGTGTCTCTTTCACCTCCTCGGGATTCCTCGCCTTCATTCTTGGTCTTGTGTCTTTCGTTTAGTTGTTTATTGTACAATTTACCGTATACCCTAAATAAAAATAGATTTTTAGAGTTTAGATTTTTAATTTTTAGATTTTATTTCGCACCTCTTTTTTTGTTTTTCGTCTGTTTTCAGAAAAGTTGGCCTGTTTTTTTTTGGATTTTATGTTCGATTCGATTTCTGATTGATGAATTTGGTGAAAGTTGTTGACCTGCTTCAGTTTCTTTCGTTTCATTCTGTTTTGTTCCTGTTAGAACTACATTCGTACAGCAATCAAACTAATTCATTTCAAACCGTATCATGTCGGGCCAATGGACTGTTGATCCAGATACAAGAAGGAAACTTTTAGCATTGCAAAAACAACTTACCAACAAGAAATGTTTTGATTGTGGTGCACCTAATCCACAATGGGCATCCCCAAAATTCGGTATTTTCATATGTCTTGAATGTGCAGGTGTTCACAGAGGTCTCGGAGTTCATATTTCCTTTGTTAGATCAATCACCATGGATCAATTCAAGACTGACGAATTAATGAGAATGGAAATTGGTGGTAACGAGAAGTGTGGTGAATATTTTACATCTCACGGTGTTGACATATCATTATCTGCAAAGGAAAAATACAATAATTATGTTGCAGAAGACTATAAGGCTAAGTTGACTGCTATGGTCAATGATGAAGAATGGACTGAACCTGACCACAAAGATGAACCATTATTCCCAGTCACTAGCAAAAAGTCACCAACACCAAATCTGGACTCAATCTCAAATTCCAATGCAAGTTCCACGTCGAATTTCAAAGCTCCACAAAAGGCTGAAAATGAACAATATTTTGCAAAGTTAGGTAGTATAAATAATTCAAGATCCACAGATCTACCACCTTCGAAAGGTGGTAAATACCAAGGTTTTGGTAGTTCTCCTGTCCCAGAAAATAAACCTACAGGCGGTGCATTGTCAGGATTTACACTTGAATCATTGCAAGCAGATCCTCTTGGTACATTTACTAAAGGTTGGGGACTGTTTTCTTCAACCGTTGCAAAATCAGTTAAAGAAGTCAATGATACCGTCATCCAACCAGGTGTTAAACAATTCAACGAACAAGACTATGCAAATCAAGCAAGAAGGGCAATGGAACAATTTGGTCAAAAGGTTACAGAAACAAGTAATTCATTACAGCAACAATTCTTAGAACCTGAAACCATTAATAACAATAACAAATTTGGAAAATTATTTGATGGTTTAGGAGATGCACAAAATAACGATGATACCATTGAACCTGCGTTTGGTGTTTCCAAACCAGAAAAGAAAACAACTTTACCGGGTAAAAAATGGGACGATGGTGATGATAAATGGGAAAGTTTCTAAGTTTTTACTGATATTGTATAATCAATTAATAAACTATTCTACATCCTATAACTCTGTAGGACGGTCTTCTTCAAATTGCGTATTACGCTAAATCGACATGTGGAGAAGTCTTCGGTCATATGTATGAATTCTTTTGCACACATCCACACATTCTGTAGTGACGCCTTTCATCTCTTTTAAATAACTGTGAAGAATTGGTATCTTTCAATGCCACCATCATCACTTCGAAACGGACGTCGGAATCTATACTCGTTCTCTCTTAAATATATGAGGCAATAGGATATAGACCACAATCTGGTCACTTACAACAACCAACACCAACAAACCGTGAACAGCAACATAAGTCGGTTGTTCAAGACAGTCTGATGGCCCGACAATTGCCCCATACTCTTCTTTGAAGTGAAACTGGGGGTTGGCATACGGCCAGTTTCGGGTTTGCCAATCTCCGTGCTATCACGTCGCCTGTTTCCTAAAACGGCAATTGGCACAAAACAAACCTTGCTTTATTTAAAAATGCAGGGATTTTCCCTAGTGAAACTTTTTGGTTGATGACCATATTATTTGCCAACAGCAAACACAACTAACATGAGCACCACCAAAACACAAACAGCAAATACATCCGTCCCAGACGAAGTCAGGCCATCTTCCACTAAGGGTTACACCGTCACCACCCAAGGTGCACATAACATCTCCATGGGTAACCCTAACCCACATCAGATTCCAAAGTTCGATGATCCATACAAAGAAAGGGAATGGATTTTAGAACACATGGCTGGTGTGTTCAGAATCTTCGGTAGAAAAGGTTACACTGAGGGTTCAGCAGGTCACATTTCCGTCAGAGATCCTGTGGAACCAAACACCTTCTGGATCAACCCACTAGGTATTCATTTTTCACTTTTAAAAGCCTCTGATATGGTTAGAGTTGATGAAGAAGGTAATTTAGTTGGTGGTAACACTACTGCACCTATCAATGCTGCAGGTTTTGCAATTCACTCTGCATTACATAAGGCAAGACCTGATATAAATGCAGCCTGTCATACACACTCTCCATTTGGTAAGGCATATTCCGCGTTTGGTCAACCATTAGAAATGCTTAATCAAGATGTCTGTACATTATATAACAATCACTGTGTCTACACAGATTTCGGAGGTGTTGCAATTGAAAAGGAAGAAGGAGAAGCGATTGCTAAAGCAGTTGGCGAAAAGAATAGATGTGTTATTTTACAAAACCATGGTCTACTTACAGCAGGTCAAACCGTTGACGAAGCAGGTTATTTATATACTCTTATGGAAAGATGTTGTGAGGTCCAATTGTTGACAGATGCTGCAGCTGCAGGTGGTAAGGAAAAGAAAATCATTGGTGAGTCCGAAGCAGCATACACCGCTTACATGAACGGTGATCCAGAAACGCTTTATCTTGAACTACAAAACGACCTTGCTTTGGAAAGACACTACGATGACTCCTTTATGACCTTCACCAAGGGCAAGGTAGTGTGATGGGCTGGTAGTCATACCTTTGTTTATACATTCTTTGACCTGTTTAATTTCTACAATACTTGTTTAGTGTCGCCGAAACCGGTTGTTTTATGATAATGGAAATTTGCTTTTGGGAAATTTCTTTTTACGGCTCAAAATATCTTAGGGCGAATTAGGAAAATGGTTCGTCGGAGATTCAGCAACTTGCGATTTAATGGTTGCATTCCCCCAAGGAGTGTTGTGATGGTGGAAACGTAGAAACCATCCAACAACTAACAATGATAGCCACCCAAATCCAACCTGCAACTATTGCCATCCCAGGCCAGTTGGAACTCACAAGTTCCAGAGGTTACAAATTTTCCAAATCCGGTGTAGATACATTATCTTACGGCAACCCCAATCCACATCAAATTCCTAAATTTGATGACCCGTACAAGGAAAGGGAATGGATTTTAGAACACATGGCTGGTGTGTTCAGAATCTTCGGTAGAAAAGGTTACACTGAAGGTTCAGCAGGTCACATTTCCGTCAGAGATCCTGTGGAACCAAACACCTTCTGGATCAACCCACTAGGTATTCATTTTTCACTTTTAAAAGCCTCTGATATGGTTAGAGTTGATGAAGAAGGTAATTTAGTTGGTGGTAACACTACTGCACCTATCAATGCTGCAGGTTTTGCAATTCACTCTGCATTACATAAGGCAAGACCTGATATAAATGCTGCATGCCATACACATTTCAAGTTTGGTAAAAGTTTATTCATCATTTGGAAAGCCCTTAGAGATGATCAATCCAGACGTCTGTATCATTTATAATGCACAAGCTGTTTATACGGATCTCGGAGGTGTCGCAATTGAACAAGATGAAGAAGAAGCAATTGCCAAAGCAGTTAGTGAAAAGAATAAATGTGTTATTTTGCAAAATTATGGCTTGCTAACTACTGGTAAAACCGTTGATGAAGCGGGCTATTTATTTACAATGATGGAAAGGTCATGTGAATGTCAATTGTTCGCAGATGCTGCAGCTCTTGGTGGTAGGGAGAAAAAAATCATTCCTGATTCCGAAGCACTGTACACTGCATCAGTGGAAGGAGATCCAGCAAAATCGTACTTAGATTTCCAAAACGATTTATCTTATGAAATTGCAATGGATTATTCTTTCATGACGTTCTCCAGAAAATAAATTGTGTAATTTGTGCACTTTATAGTATGAAACCAAAAATCGGTTTTTTTTCCTATTATTCAAGAAGAGGAAACGATTTTTCAGATATCATTTTTTTAGTAGTTCACAGTTTACGAAATGACAGACATATATCTAGGGGAATAATATAGTGACCAAAATACACTCAACAAATTATTGGATCAAAAGGTGTGTATATTCATTGATAATTCTGCTTGAATGGAGGCTCGAAAGCCATTCGCTTGATTTTGAAACATTAACATGAATTTTCAGTGTTTTATTTTCCTGGATTGTGTCTTTTTTATGTTATACAACGACCCAACCCACGCAAATGGAACGTATGGACGCAGGTGATGATGGAAACATCTCCGAAATTACTAACTATGTTGCGGATATAAGAAACAATACCTTCATACCGACAGATATGTCCAATTACAACGACACACAGCAATTCACATCCTCAACATCAATGAAAAAAATTGCGTATCTTATAGTAGATACAAATTTCATACTAAGTAATTTATCACTACTACAAGATTTGGAGAAATTATTACATGCGACATACATGGGGATGTATCATATCATCATACCAAAACAAGTTATTCATGAATTGGATGGGTTAAAAGATGCAAATAAATCAATAGTAAACTCACAACACTCGATCTCAACATTAGCTAGGTTTGCGATTGACTGGTGTTATGCACATTTCCATGATTCAATACCAACGGTTTCTGGACAGCGATTGAATGAAAGGATAGACAAGAATGCAACTAAGGATAACTCAATTTTGGACTGTTGTCTATACTTCAAGAATGTTGAAAATTACGGCAATAATTTGGTCATTTTATTATCAAATGATAAAAATTTATGTGTCAAAGCTTTAGTTAATAACCTCTTGACTATAAGTTATAGAAACGGCATGACTGCTGATTTAATTGCTTCAAATATTGTATCTGAATTACAAGATGAAATGGAGTATAGACAACAAAATCAACAGCAACCATACCAAGGTCAATACTCAGACCAAAACTCAATTGAATACGATAATACGATTGGCGAGCCACAAGAAATAACGCAACAGGTCCCAGGACAGTCTACGTCTGCAGCAATAACCACAAATGACTCCTTTCATCCGGTAAGTAATGAAATTTATGGACAAGTAACAACACTGGTTTTGGAATCTATAAATTATGCAATTGTATCAATATATGAAGATGATATATTTATGGTTGATTATGATGAGTCCAAAATGAATTCATTGAAGGATGCTGGGAAATGTATCGTTCGGTTAGGTTTTTCCATATTTGAAGATTTTTTCGACAAGAAAAAGTCATCATTCAATCCAATGAACATTTTAAAGGACAGTGTGGAATTTAACAAATTTGTTAATATTCCATTAACAATAGATGATTTAAAAGAGTTTGTTACTTTTTGGAGTGACTTTTTAGATGGTATTTACAAAAATAGAAATATCGTTCAAAAGGATGCATTATTAAAGATTGAAAAAAATTGGAAAAATAGAATTGATGGTATTAATGATGGCAATTAATCCATGTCAATTTAACGATTGTCTTTTCTGGCGTCTTAATAAACCTTGAAGTTTCCTTTTAACTGGGATTGATGTCGAATTAGTAGTTTCCGTTTCCGTTTCAGTCTCAGTTGCAGTCTCTGCATCTGGTTCAGTTACATTTGATTTGATTATTTCCTCTGATACTGGAACGTCATTAGTCTCTAAATCATCTAGTTTATTAAGTGGTTGAAATACCTTATCCCAGATTAATTTGCCGTTGTTTGTAAATAACGATGATCGCATAGGCGTAGATCGGTTATAATTTTTAATAGTTTGATGGCTTGAAGAGTCCATAAATTTAAATATTTGTTTATTTAGAAATAGATCACGAATTTCCTTGCACTTATATAAATCAGTTGCATTCTTTGAAGTGCTATTTGTGTTATTTAACTTCAAATAATAAGAATTTAACAACTTGTTAATGATTAAATTCTTATTTAAGATTTGAATATGTAGTAGATCTATCACTTCTGAACCTACGTTTGCAAACGTTTCTAAATTTGTATATACTTGTTTAATTATTCTCAATTCAGCCTTCACACTTGGAGTTGTTAATGGTATGAAATATTTGAATTTTTCAAATTTTAAAATTATGGAAGGTTTATTGACATCAAGTTCTAGAAATTCATTATTAAATGAACCTGCTTGCAACTCATTTTTTATTTTCCCGATGTTTTCAAAAATAGAGACTATTGAATTACGATCGAAATCTGTCAACTGATTTGCTTGGAATGTAGAATTGATAAATTTAATTTCGGAATTGATTTTAAAAATGTAGGTGAAATCGTGTATATTGGTTATTTCAATATTTAAATAATGTGCCGAAATATCATTTTCAAGACATACATATGCGATTGTCTCCTCTTTAGCAGTTGTACGTGTGAATATTGGATAAAATTTGGACATGATTACACAAAAACAAGAACAGATTGAATCTTAATGAGGAAATTTAGAAAAACATGAAAAATGAGAAATTCGAAAACTAAGAAAAAAAATTCAACATGAAAATTTATTTTTCAAAAATTTTCTTTTTAAGACCTCTAGTAACCAAACCATCATAGATATATCCACCATATATATACAATTATGTTAAGAAAACAGGCCAGAGAACGTCGTGAATATCTTTTCAGAAAGGCGCAACAATTACGTGAGCAAAACACGATTGCAAAAAGACAACAGCTTTCAGCATCTTTAGCAACAGGTAAAGCGTTACCAAAGGAAATTGCTGATGATTTAGAACTACAGAAAGATTATCTCTATGATGAATCAATACAAAAATCCAATGAAGAATTAGATGACGAATATAGTGCCCTTTCCGGGTTGGTTGAACCGAGAATCATAATTACAACATCCAGAAACCCAAGTACAAGACTATCACAATTTACAAAAGAGGTTAAATTATTATTTCCAAACTCGGTTAGACTAAATCGTGGTAACTATATTATGCCAACATTGGTAGAAACTTGTAAAAAATCAGGTATCACCGATATAATTGTGCTGCATGAACATAGAGGTGTCCCAACAACAATGACCATAACGCATTTACCCCATGGACCTACAGTTACGTTTACATTACATAATGTCATTTTAAGACATGATTTACTAAATGTTACAAATCAAAGTGAAGTGTATCCACATTTGATATTTGAAAATTTTGATTCAACTTTAGGGAAGAGATGTACAACCATTTTGAAAAACCTGTTTCCACCGGGTGTTAAAGTTGACTCACCAAGAGTTTTAAGTTTTATAAATAGGGAAGATTTCATAAGTGTTAGACAGCATGTTTATGCAAAGACTAGGGATAGTGTTGAATTGAGTGAAGTTGGGCCAAGATTTGAAATGAGAATGTTTGAAATTAAATTGGGTACAATGGATGACAAAGATGCAGATGTTGAATGGATGTTGAGAAGATTTGTTAGAACTGGTAATAGAAAAAATTATTTAAGTAATGACTAACCACGTATGTGTATAAATAATTTGATAAATAAGCTTATATAGTCTCTAAAAACGAAAAAAATGGATGAAAATATAAGAACGTGGCATAACGATTAAATTACGTTTTATTTCTTTTTTTTGGTCTAATAAGAAAAAAAAAGAACGTAACCTAAAACTGAACGAAAAAGCTAAAGTAAAAAAAAGTAAAAACACAATAGAAATAAAAACGTAAACACAAACCCAAAAATTTCAGTTGAAATAAGTCAACATACAGTAAATAACATAAAAGCATTAACACATCGAGCTGGATTCAGCCCAAATTTGCAGTTTTAAAGCTTTCAGTGCTATCACTGGGAATCTCTTGAACATTGTGGGGAAATTTCAGACTTTTTAATGGACGTTTCATTTGTTTTTTTAATCACATCATCAATTGTATTATTATTGCTAGGTGCAATAATTGTATTGTGGCTAGTTGAAGCTCTCATTGAGCAGCCATTGCCTAAAGGTCTATTCAAGAAAGCCTTCTTCATATCAAGTTGAGCATCGTCATCAATTGCGCAAGAATTGGTGATGGGACTATTATTACCATTTCTAAGTCTGGTGACATTAGAAATTGAATTTGCTCTGAAATTATTTGCAAAGGGGGCAGAAATGTTAGATGGAGATCTTGGAGAATTTGCATTAATTGAGCTAATTGAATTGGTTCTTGCTAAAATTTGTTGACTTGAAAAAGTTGTTGAAATGGAAGGTCTTCTGATTGCAAAATTTGCGTCTTGGTCATCTTGGGCTATAATATCAGCATAAGAGCAGAATGACTTATTTTTCAAACCTGGTGAAATCTGTTGTGATTTAATAGAACTTGAAGAAACTACACTTGTTAATGGTGGTAGACTATTAACCGAACTTTGCGAATGAGAACTCATTAAAGGTTGAGATTGTGGTTGATTATTCGCATTTTGCAATTGTTGGGTTAAATTTGAGAAACTTGAATTTGTGTTTGATCTTGATAAGGTTGATCTGAAAGATTGTAGATTAGCAGAGGAAGTTCTCCTTGAGGGTGGGCCCAGTGCGGCTTCTAAATTAGCCAGAGAGGATCTTCTTGAATTAAAGCCAAATTCAATTGGTTCTTCTAGAACGAAATCAAAATCGTTGTTTTTGATCATATGAGTTTTCGTATCTAAAGAAGCAGGAATAAACGTTTCACTTGAAATATGTCTTGGTAATGAATGGGGATGCGCAGAAGTTAGAGGGTCTTGCACCAATCTTTCAAAAATCAGAGAATTGTCGGCTCTGGAGTTGTAGCTTGATTGAGAAATTGAGGAAGTCAAGGAGTATTGATCATTATCGTCATTATCATCTGCATCATTGTTGGTACTAGTTTGTAAGAGGTTGGCAGGTAGCTTTCTACGGTTCACCTTATTGAGGGGGTTTGAATTAGGTTGGGCATTATAGATAGGATCATCCGTATTCACATTGGAGATATTCTTGACACTGATAGGCTGTTGGTTTTGATGACGTTGTTTGTCTGTTGAATCTTGGAACGAAAAAGAGTCCAAGTCGGAAGATGGCGGAGGAGAGTACATTCTTGTGCGTGGGTCTGTCTTGGGTGTATTCGAGTTGTATGGTCAAAGTATTGACTATTTTGCCAGAGACTGAACAAAAGAAACCACAGCAACAACAATGCTGTTGCAGTACTGCATTATTTATTACACTATCTCCAAATACCGTTTCTCTTGTCCACTGAACGGAAATGGGATTTTCGCGAAAATCCTGCTGGTTTTTCGGCTGTTTTTGTTTTTCCACTTGCGCGGCGCGGGTTTTAAAATTGTGGCTCGGACAGATGATTTGATTACTAGTATACAGATAATATAGAAGGTATAGCAGAGAGGATGATATACAATACGACAACGCCATCAAGCGGTAGCTGCAGAGGTATACTTGGTGACAGCTCTGGTACCTTCGGAAACAGCGTGCTTGGATAATTCACCTGGTAAGATTAATCTAACCGCGGTTTGGATTTCTCTTGCAGAAATGGTGGACTTCTTGTTGTAAGCAGCTAATTTGGATGCTTCAGAAGCAATTCTTTCGAAAATATCATTGACAAAGGAGTTCATGATGGACATTGCTTTTTGTGAGATACCAGTATCTGGGTGGGTTTGCTTTAAAACCTTGTAGATGTATGAGGAGTAGGTTTCCTTTCTTGCCTTGGCTCTCTTCTTGGAACCGTCGGTGGATGCTGCGGTTTTCTTACCTGCTGGTTTCTTTTCTGCTGGGGCCTTGGATGCTTTTGGTGCCATTATGGATATAATTACTTTGTGGAAGAAGGGAAGGGAAAAAGAAGTAGTGGGTGTATTGAAAACTGGCCACATGTTGTTTGCTTAGTGGGAAAATGGCTTCTTTTATAGGCAAATCCTTTCCCAGGATAGGGCGGTCTGTGGTTTACGCAGGGCCGCGCGGTCCCAGGTTTACTCTGGTAGTATGTAAATTTCAGCACGGTATAAAGAGGTCGCACTATGTTATGTTTCTGGCGTTTAAAGTGTTTGCCACCCTTCGCACATACAAAAAGTACTCTGTTTACCATGTAAACAGCCATTTCCAGTTTTCCTATCCAATTTACTTTTTACTTTTTACTTTAAATACCATCCATTCCCCACCTGGATTATTATCTTATATCCATTTCTTCTCTTCTACTTCTTGTTCTTCTGTTATCAAACAAAAACAATCGTATAATAAATCACAATGTCCGGTGGTAAAGGTGGTAAAGCAGGTTCCTCAGAAAAAGCATCAACTTCAAGATCAGCCAAGGCTGGTTTAACTTTCCCAGTTGGTAGAGTTCACAGATTATTAAGAAAGGGTAACTATGCACAAAGAGTTGGTTCTGGTGCACCAGTCTACTTAACTGCCGTTTTAGAATATTTAGCTGCTGAAATTTTAGAATTAGCAGGTAACGCAGCAAGAGATAACAAAAAGACCAGAATTATTCCAAGACATTTACAATTAGCAATCAGAAATGATGAAGAATTAAACAAATTATTAGGTCACGTTACCATTGCACAAGGTGGTGTCTTACCAAACATTCACCAATCTTTATTACCAAAGAAGACTGCAAAGGCAAAGGCCTCTCAAGAATTATAATAATGTATTACTTTTTCTTATTGTATATTAGTTATATTTAAGTATATTAAAATTAAAAAAAAATATTTTCGATTACAAAGTTACACATACTTTATCCTTTCCTCTGCGAATATATATCAACAATTATATTGATCAACGAAACTAAAACTTCTGCCCCAATTAACAAAATAACGGTCAGTTCGAGTTGTTCGTCATTGTTATGACCTAATTGTTCCTTTAGCATTTGTAATAAATCACTAATGATTTCCAATCTCTGATTTAACAACGCAACCCTCTGATTGATTTCCAAGTATCCTCTGGTTGCTTGGTAGATTGGTTCTAATTCAGGTTCTGACCACATCAATTCCGGCGAATCTAAAATAGATCCGTGTAAATTGATATTAATTCTTAAGATAAATAATTCCCCAATACTTTTCATAATCTCTTCTCTTGTCATTTTAACCTTACCCGTTTGTGAAATTTGTTGTGGAATATCTTGGGTATCTTCAATCGTATTATCAACCAACTCTTCAAATAATGAGATTTTAACAGACTGTGAAATTGCATATGATATACTCAATTTAAGCATATGGTTGGAATCATCCCTCAATGTTATGAAATCGTTATATATTCTTGGTTGATAACTTTGTGTAATATAATAATTGAATTCTTCCTTTTGAACATCTTCATCAGCTAACTTTTCATTTTCAAACTTAGCTAAATCATACAGAAACAATCTTTCCTCACGTTTGGTAAACCCCCACATAACAACAACACCATATTCAAATATAAACAGATCTGTTGTACGTTTGCTTACATCAATGACCCCACCTTCATCATCCAATTGATAACTTTGTTTCTTATTGTTGGATTCATCATCCGATTTATGGCTCGAGCCACTATTTCGTCTCCAATCTTTATACGTAAATGGTGTATATATACATTCATCAAACAATTTTGGTGCAGTTGAGTGAACCCTTCTTTTATCCTTCAACCATCTAATGAAATCTCTCATTTTATATGATCCCGCTGTACAGTATGCAGTAACTCTTGGCAACATCGATCTATGTTTCTTACCTAATCTTTCGGCATCTTTTCTTGCATTTCGATCCTTAATTTTTTGTAATGAATATTGTTTTAATGCCAATGCCTTATCAGTTGCAATTTTAGAACTTTTACTATCATTTACGTCTGTCGATTCATAATCTAATGATTCGGGTAACAATTTCAATTTTTGGGTTATACGAGACGTACGTTGTGGGGTCATATTAGGTCCCAACGTTTTAGATGCAACAACTTTTTTAACTGGATTTGTCTTGTTAATACCATCAGAAGGGGTCCTTGTCAATGGTGCTGGTTGAGTAAATTGCTCTGCTGCTGCATTTTGATAAGGGTTATCCGAAAGTAACGATGTTGATTCATTAGCATCAGACATTGTATGTGTAGTTGATATTCAGCACTCCTTGGTGTGTCCGGCGTAATTATTAAGGTTGTATGTACCCTGCTTGATAATGTTAACCTTTGCATTACGTATTTTCTGAATTTTTAATTTTTCAAGAATTTATCGACGCGTCGATTTTTGTTTTCCTTTTTCAAAAAAAAATTTTATTTTTTTTTTTTTTTTCCAGTTTGATTTAACATGAATTCGGTATTATATTTTTAAAATAAGTGAAAAATTGTGATTTTTTCCTGATTATATCACATCTTTTCTTTGATACCCTTTTGTTAACTTTCCAAAGATGGTTAAAAAGGCTGGACTAACAGCTTCTTCCAAAAAATGGACTTATAAGTCCTTTAGAGATCATGTGGACTCAATAAAAATTGATCCATTAAGAGATATAAATAGAAAAGCATTCGAACATGCTGAAATTTCCCACTTTTTATCAACTTTAGAACATTGGAGAGAAGTCAATTTATCCAAAAATTTCCAGGAATTGGTTGAGGTTGTCGAACCAGTCTCTTTAAGTTTACCTCAACTATTATTTTTTAAAGATAAAATTTTTGACGCATTAGAAAAAACATTATCTTTAAATGATTCATTATCTTTACAACCAACCTTGGAATTGTTATCTCAATTCTGTCATGATTTAGGACCAGATTTCATGGATTATTATTTAAGAACTTTGAAGATTATCAAAGAAATTGCAGTTGTTCAACAAGACCCTCAATCGCTAGAGTTGATTTTCAATTCCTTAGCTTATATTTTCAAGTACTTATCAAAGATTTTATCAAATGATTTGATTCCAACCTTCAATTCTTTAGTCTCATTATTAACTCTCAAAAATAAAGATTATGTCACAAGATTTGCATCAGAAGCCATCTCCTTTTTGATTAGAAAAGCTAAATATAAAAGTTTGGAAAATTTTATCAGTAATATCTTAAATTCAAAAGAATTATTAGATGACGATGAATCCTCGACTTCATCCTACCATCTTGCCTTAACAATTATGTTTTCAGAATCTCTCAAATCTGCGTCTGGTGTGTTGCATTCCAAAACTGGTATTATATTACCAATTCTAACCATCCAATGCCTGAAAAATCCAAAATCTGTGTCAATCTTATCTGATGTTATAATGGATTTATTAGATTACACACAATCAAAAGAAAATTCAAGTTTGTTATATTCAACAATATTAACTGTCTTTAATAAAGACATCCAAGAAAACAAAGATTCAATTACGTATCAATACTTGACATGCATTTCACAAATTTTAATAACCCTATCTTTTGCTGAATCCGGTAAAAGAATTGCAAATTGGTCTGATATAATAAAATTTGTGGATATCTTATATGACTCTTCCTTATTGATTAGTAGAGGTGGTGAAGATGATGATGATGATGATAATTCAGTTAAATTAAACTTTACAAACTCAATGGCAATTTGGTCTTCCGTTATCTTCAGGAATTCAGACATGGTTACGTTAAGTAAATATCATTTAAACATTATCAAATCTATGTCCAAGTTAGATGATGGATCTGTATTTTTATCATTCATTGACTTAGCAACTGATTTGAATAAAGAAAGATGTCTACAGTTTACCAAAAATTCAGTCACTTCATTTATCACTCAAAATTGGAAAGATAACTACAAAGAAATTGCATTCTTTCTTGAAAAAATGAACGACAAGGGATTAATCAGTCCTGAGGGATACAATATTATAATTTCAAAAGATTTCAAGTCTTTCATTTTGGATTCTTTCGAAAACATCAAATTAATCAAGAATAAAGATGCCTTAATTAATAACTATTGGAGACTAATAATGTTAAACAACTGTAATATCAAATTCGACTCCTCACTCTTAGTCAAATTCTTATCATTAATTGAAGAAAATGACATAATTTCCGATTTTTTCATTTTTGATGTTTATGGTGCAACAATTGGCGCCTTATTAAAACAAAATTTAGATGATAATCAACTAGTAAAAATTTTAAATTTATCATTTAAGAGGTTCGATTCACTTATAAATAGTACATTATTCATTAATAATTTTGAAAAATTACTCTTTTCAATGGATCCAAAATGTGCAGACTCACTTGAATTAATCAAATCAAACAAATCAGGCTTAATTTTGTCATTATCAAAAGTTTTAAAATGTCCATCACATGAATTAAGAGAGACTGCACTTAATTTAATAATTTCAATATTTAATAAATCTGGTGATGAAATCCCGAATGCCGTTTTGAAATGTCGTACAATTGAACAAATTCCATTAACTTTACAAAATGCAAGAGATATACCTTTAAGATTCAGAAACTTATCACAGGATTATTCAAATGAATCAGGGTTAACAAATAATATTGTTTCAAATTTCCTTGTTGGTCAGTTGTCAAATAAATTTTCTCCATCTTGGCAAGGGGTTCAAGAATTTTTGGTTAAGACAATTAATCAATTATCTGACTTAGTTTGGACCTTATCACTGGAATTTATTAGTATGAATTATAAATCATTAAGTGAAAGACCTTATTTAGTATATGATTTTGATGACCTGTTTAGCAACAAATGTGATTTTTCAAATTACCTACCACAAGATTCCAGATTAAATACAATGTTAGCAAATTTTGAAGAAAATGTTTTCCACAAATACGAAAATCCAAACTATTCCATTATTGAATTTTCCGAATTGAGAAGAAAATCAATACTGCATACTGACTTCATTAGATTCCAAGTTATCAAGTTATTAGATAAAATCCCTTCAATTGCTGAATCTAATTTTGTAGATATACTGCCGTTCATTGTTAATGAAGATGCTGATGATGTTGGTGACGCTTCAAGTGGTTCCTTACTAGACGGCTGGACCATGGCTGATAGAAATGGTTTGATTGGGCTAATGACACATTTCAATAAATTAAAAAATGTTCCATCAATTGATAAAGTTATCGATTTATTATTAATTTTATTAATGGATAGACAAACAGAAATACAAAAATTAGCACTAGATTGTTTGTTGAATTTAAAAAATCCAACTTATTATAAATATCAAAAACATTTGAAGAATTTGTTAGATGATACATTATTCAGAGATGAAATTGTTTTATTCTTACAAGATGAGGAAAAAAATATCATTGAAGCAAATGACGTGCCAGTTATTATGCCTTTGGTCCTAAGAATTATTTTTGGCAGAGCTCAAACTTTGAAAACAAACAGTACGAAATTGGGCAGGAAAGTTGCTGCAATCAAATCCTTAAATAACTTAAACGACGAATATATTATTGAATTTTTAAAACTTACATATTGCAAGTTTAATTATTCTGATTTTTTCAATGAGGGTTCCAATGAAGTCAAAAATGAAGACGTTACAAGGAAAATTTTGAAAAATATTAACGGTTTTATTAATATGAATTTGGAAGTTACTGATACTTTGGGTAGAAATCATCGACAATGTTTATCTGTACTTGTCGAACCATTGCTATACTCATTATCAATTGCTGAATTTGCAATTGAAAATAATGATGATTTTGATGATTCATTAATTGAAAAGGCTGCTCGTAACGCAAGAAAATCTGGTTTTAAGTTATTCTATCAATTAATTCAGTATTTAGGTGATGATTATGATTGGGCTCCATATGGCTCATTAATCTATAATAATTTAATTGAATCAAAGATGGATAAATTTGGTGAAGAAAATTTAAGTAGTGCATCCTCATTGATGAAAATTATGACTAAACTTTGGTGTGTTCCAAGTAGACTATTCCTTTTATATATGGATGATTATAAGCCAATTAAAGCGTTATTATCAATTCTACCAAATCCTAACGCTAAAGATGTTGTTTTGGTTTTAATTTTGAAGTTTATTTTAGAATTACTTAATTTACCAACAAAGGATGAAAATATTATTGAACTTTTAACCATTGTTATTTCTGAATGTTTAGATTCATTGGTTTTGATTTTTGAGCATAGTACAAATTCTGAAGTGAATTCATTAGCTGTGGAAGTTTTATTATTATTTGTTTCAAATGATTATGTCACTGATAATAATAACAGAAAAGTTTTAGTTGATTCCTTAACATTGGCATTAGAAAAGCCGTCATCACAAATTGAAATGTCAATTAAAGTTAATATTGTCAGAATGATATCTTTACTTATTGAAGACTATGAATGTTCATTTAATGAAATTTTACCAATTTATTCAAACATTTCAAAATTATATAGTACATGTCAACAATCGGAAATGAGAAATGTTGTTTCAACTGTTTTTTACGGTGTCAGTAACAAATTTACTAAACTTGAAAAAGTATGTCAGATGGTCATTGAATTGAACGCTTATGATTCAAAAAGATTTAGAGAACCTGATTATGATAGAAGATTAAAAGCATTTAGTGACTTAAATGAAATTGAGTACAGTAATTTCTCCACAATTGAGTGGATTCCAATTATTTATACATGTATGTTTTTCATCAATGATGAAGAAGATCAGTCATTAAGATCATCTGCTGGTTATGCATTTTCAAGATATATTGACGGTTTTGTTACTAAATCAGAAGATGATGCGAGTGAGTATGTCAAACAATTCAAAGAATTAATTCTTCCAACTATCAAAAATGGTTTAAAGAAAAAGAATGAATTGGTTAGAGGCGAATATGTTAAGGTTTTAAATCACATTGTTAAAAATACTAAATACCTTGATGAATTTGATCATATGAAAATTCTACTAAGATACGATGAAGAAGATGAAGAATCTGACTTTTTTGAAGACGTCATTCATTTACAAGTGTTTAGAAGACAAAAGGCAATTAGAGAGGTTTCTAAGCTTGCATCAAAATTAACAAGTAATAGTATTGCACATTATATTTTACCAATTATTGAACACTATGCTTTTTGGACTGAAGATAAATATAGAAACGTTGCAAACGAAACCATCTCTGCAATTAAGAAATTATGCCAATTTGTTTCATGGAATCAATTTAGAGCTATTTTAATAAGATATATTGGTATCATGAATATCGCAAACTACAAAGAACAAACTGAAAGGTTAAGAGATTCAATTTTATTAATTGTTGCCCTATCTACTTCAATGAGAGAATGGGCTGTTGATATTGATTCAAAACCAGTTGATTATCCAAAAATTGAAAAAATCGATACATTTATTACCACCGAAATTATTCCAAAATTACAAAAGATTTTATCAATCAAAAATGAAGTGACTGTCGTCATTAGAGTTCCTATTTCCGAGGCTCTGATTGCTTTCATTATGTGTTGTTCTCAATCCAAGATTGATACTGAACTTGCAGGTTTATTAACTAATATCTGTCAAATTTTAAGAGCTAGATCTGAGAATTTAAGAGACTCTGTTAGAAAACATTTAGGTAGAATTGCCATTTTCTTGGGCCCACATTATTTAAAGTTTATTATCAAAGAGTTAAAGGGTGCATTAACTAGAGGTCCACAAATTCATATTTTAAGCTTTACGATTCATCATTTACTTACAACTATGAGCCCATATTTAGAACATGGTTCCTTGGGTGACTCTGTTGACATGATTATGCAAGCAATTATGAATGATATTTTCGGCGAAGCTTCTGAAGAAAAGGAAGCAACTGGTTATAGCAATAAAGCAAAGGAAATCAAGCATAATAAAAGTTTTGATACTGGTGAACTTATTTCTGCTAATATCCTCTTAAAAGACTTTTCACATCTTTTAACGCCTGTTAAATATTTACTTAATGAAAGATTATCATTTAAATCACAAACTAAGCTAGAACAATTGATGAAAAGATTTGCACATGGTTTAAATAGAAATGAAGAAGGCTCATCAACTGATATTTTGGTTTTATGTAATGAAATTTTTGCGCAAGCTTCAGAAATTGTTGAATCAAGAAAGAATAAAAAGGAAGCCGTTGTTGATGAAAAGAAGGAAAGATTTATGGTTCAATTAGATTCAAGACCACAGAAAACTCAACTTGAATATTCATTATATGTTTCAACATTACAAGAATTTGCCTTTGATTTACTGAAAACTGCAATTTCTAAAAATGATAACTTATTCAAAGCAACTTATCTAGCACCGTTTGTCGCCCAATTACAATCAAGTCTTTCATCTGAAAACGAAGGAGTGGTTATCTCATCATTGAAAGTGTTAACTATGTTGGTTAGATTAGATTTTGAGCCTGAAATTGATGCCAAATTTACAGATGCGGCAAATGATGTTTTAAGAATTTTACAGGATTTACCAAGTACAAATAACGAAGTGTCTCAAAATTGTTTGAAATTTTTAAGTAATGTTATTCGTTTCAAGGATGATTTAGAATTAAAGGATTCTGCAATTAGTTATATTTTAAAGAAAGTGGAACCTGATTTAGATTCTCCTGAAAGACAAGGTAATGCGTTTGGTTTCTTGAAAAGTATTACTTTCAAACATATCATGATTCCAGAAATTTACGATTGTATGGATGTTGTTACAAAGTTGATGGTCACAAGTACAACAAATGAAATTAGACAAGTTTCAAGGAGCGTTTTTTACAACTTTTTAATGGAGTATGACCAGAGTAGAGGTAGATTAGAAAAACAATTTAAATTGATTATTAACAATTTAAAATATCCTGCACATGCTGGTAGATTATCCGTTATGGAACTAATTTTAACAATTGTTAAAAAATCATCGAAAGAATTGTTAACCAGGCTAAGTATCTCATTCTTTATCGCATTAGCAAATGTGTCTGTTACTGATGATAATCCAAGTTGTAGGGAAAGTGCGACTGAAATTTTGGGTTTGTTATTTAAGAGGCTGTATGATAGTGATATGGAGATCGAATTTATTGAAAAATATGCAAGTACATGGTTAACCCAAAATAAAAAGGCGTTATTGGTTAGATGCGGTTTAAATGTTTACAAGATCTTTATCAATTCAATCGGCTACGGTGTTAAGGAAAACTTAGATGCATTAGTTTTCAACAACATTAAGAAAACATTAAAAGCGGCAAAGAGAAATGGTGATGATGATGACGACGATGAAGAAGAAGATAATTCATCTGCTATTGAATCCGAATGGCAGATGATTTATTCATGTTTAACTATTTTAGAAACCTTAGCAGACAAAACTAATATATTTGCAGAGAATTATGATGAAATTTGGACTGGTGTTATTGATGCAATGTTATATCCACATTCCTGGGTCAGATTAGCATCTTCAAGATTGGTTTTCAAGTTATTGAAGACTATTGTTGATGGTAATTCAGATGATATTGAATTCACTGTTAGTGATGCAACCACCCAAACAATTGCTTATAGAACATTCCGTCAATTGGGTGCACCTGGTATTTCAGAAAAACTAGCGTTACAAAGTACAGGTAATTTAGTTTATATTTCTAAAAAATGGGACTCAGAAAATACCAAATTTATTTCATTTAAAAAACATGAAGAAGATGAAGCTGAAGATCAGAAACGTTCGAAAACTTTCATCAACGCATTTGATTGGGCATTGAACAGATGTGCTGCGATCTTAAAAAATGATTCTAGAGATTTTGAGGAAATGGTTGTTACAAAAAAAGCAATTATTTCGTATTGTGAGTTCCTAACTACATTTTTAACTGAGGAAAAGTTGAAGGAAGCACTTTCAGAAACATTATTAATTCCATTACTTCATATTTCTGAACTTGAAATTCCCGAGGATGATGATGAAGAAAAGGCATTACCAACACTAGCAGCTGCATGTTTGGCTAAATTATCGAAAAAAATTGGTATTTCAGATTATAATATTATTTTATCTAATGCTATGAAGGTCATTCAACAAAGAAGATATGAAAGAAAGACAAGAAGGGCACAGTTGACATTAAATAATCCAGATGTTGCAGCCCGGAGAAAATTAAAGAAACATTTCAATAATAGAGAAAAACGTAAGAACAATAAAGATGAAAATGGTTACTACAAGCCTAAGAGAAGAAGAATGTAAAATGGGACTATGCTTTTATTATATAGATATTTAAGACTTTGTACATAAATAATACGAAAACATACACCTTTATTGGAACTCGGTGGAACTATTTTATATAATTTACAAAGTGTTTAACTTGTATGCATGTCCTATAATTCACTATCTTGATTGAAAGAGTTATCAGGTTCTGACTTTAAACCTGTGTTTTCATAATTATCTTCCTCATCTTCTTCTTCATCTCCCTCCACTTCCAAGTTTGCATCTGGTCCTTCACTATTCAGCGTTTCTGTTTTACCATATTCATTAATAGACATTCTGCTATCACGTTCTTCGCCGTCATCATCACCCACATCTTCCTCTTCCTCAGCATCTTCGTCGTCGTCGTCGTCTTCTTCTTCTTCTGCTTCTGCTTCTGCTTCCTCCTCTTCCTCTTCTTCCTCATCCTCTTCTTCTTCCTCATCATTTGCATTTGCAATACTAGCACCATTTTGTGCCACTGAAGCTTCATCGAAAGTTTCATCAGCTTGAGAAACCTCACCTTCAGCAGGGGTATCAGGGTAAAACATTGGAGCAGGAGATGTTCCATCTTCAGGTTCAACTGAAGCACTTGCACTTAATTGGCTCGATTGCATCGTGGCCTGTGAAGCAGCTATACGCTCTTGTTCTTTAATATTTGCAAATTCTTCAATAGCTCTTGTATATCTTTCTTTATCTTTTTCATACATTTCATAGTATGGCCTTTTGTCCTCATCGGTCATCTTTTTCCAGACTTCAGTCATTGCTTTAGAGAGATCAATATGTTCATTTGGATGATTTTGCACCCATTCAGTCTTCACACGATCTCTTTCCGAATCACAAAAGAATAGGTATGCATTCGTTGGTCTTTTCGGTTCTCTTGGATCTCTGACTCTCTTTCTTGATGATGTAATAAAGCCATTTCCTCCTCTTCTCCTACGAGTTTTCCCGGATGTTGCACTAAGTCGATCAGCAGTTGTAGAAAGATTGTTTATGTATTGTTGTTGTCTTTCAGAAATAAAATCACCTAAGATATTAGGTAATAACCTTTTAATGTTCGCTAGTGCTTGTGGTGTAGTTGATAATAGATTAGTCAAATCTTCTAAAGATAATGATTCAATAGAACCAGCATTTATATCAGATGGAGTAGAATTTTGCAAGCCAGGAAATGCTAAAGTTGAATTTTTCTTTTCTAATGATTCCAAAAGCAGGGAATATTCGAATCTTAATCTTGAAATCGAATCCTTTGCTCTTGATACACCAATAGCTCTAATTTGGTTTTGAGCTTCAATATCAGAAATTTTCTGTTTCAGATCTTTACATTTTCGTTTAAGTCTTAATGCTTCCGTTTCAAAAGGCATTATTTGCTTTACCGTTTTGTGCAGTTTTGAACCATTAAAATGAACTTCCTCCCTTGTTATGGTTGGAGGTGCAAAAGGTTCGGATGGAAAGGTGACAGACTCATTATTGCCTGAAAGCGCAACTATTTCTTCGTTAGATGGGAAATTCATAATGTGTTATCGCTTGGCTGTACTTTCCTCGTGGCTGCTTTATTGCAGAGAACAAAAATTAGATTCAGTGGTAAGTGCTAAGTGCTAAGACTCCCAAGTTTCAGCATGAACGCAAAAAACAGCAAAATGAGAAGTCTCAATTTGCAACATGATTTTCTAAATTTTTGTTACTGTATTGAGAAATATGTTATAGATAGCTACAAAAACTTACAACCCCTCAAACTTCCGAATTCCATGTTCATGCATTGCCGCCTTGTTCTTTTTTTCCTTTTTAGCTTGTTTACGCTTTTTTGATGGCTTTTCACCGGCATCGAGATCGGGGTTGTCTATGCGAGCGAGAAGATGGTCTCTAATTGTGTGAAGTTCAACAGTTTTACCCGTATTATCTTCGAATAGCTTTTCATCATCACTATCTGGAACTTCAATACCGATATCTGGATCTATTTCAGTACTTTCTTCAGATTTAGCATTATTGGTTTCTTTTTCACTTGAACTTTCCATTCTACGTTTTAACGATTCTGCTAATGATCTTTTAACTGGCACTTTTTGTTGCTCATCTTCTACATCACTATCTATATCTTCTTCCAATTCCTCATTTGCCTCTACTTCTTCAACTGAACTATCACTACCATAATCACTTGTATTTATAGCATCATCGTCATCATCGCTTTTATCCTCAGATTCCTCTTCATCGTCAGAATCTTTTTTCGCCTCATCTTCCCAGATTCTAAAACCATCAGTACCAAAACTAACTAATCTATAATTACAATCTAAATCTAAGCCCAAAACTTCATCATGTTTATCATCTTCTTCAGGATCGTGTTGTAAGAATCTTTCAACAACCTTACCTCCGATAATATCAATTTTAGCAATGTGACCGTTCGAACACCCTCCATACATGAATCTCGAATCAGCATCCATTGCACTCATTAAACACTCAACAGTTTCTCCTCTAGCCACTCTAATTCTACTGATTTGATCACTCCAATTATTCATTGCTGGTTTCCATGTTGTAACAATTTCACCCATACCACAAATCATTGTTTCCTGTTTTTCTTGGTCTAACCATGCGGCGCATAAAACTTCATCATCTTGATCTTCACTTTTATGTAATGGTTCACCAGGTTTTCTTAAGTCGAGTTCACAAACAGTTGTACTACCAGTGGTTATAATTTTATAATCACTTTTTGGCCAGCAATAATTAATTGAATTAATACCTTCACCTAAATGTAATTTTGTGAAAGGTTTGTAACACAATGCGAGATGTTTACTTCTTGTGTCATGGCACATTAAGTTCCCACTTTCATCACCAACAAGTAAAAAATTTTTTCCTGGAACGCTAACACATTTGGTATAGGTTCCAATATCAAAACACTCGTCCTCAAACTTATTATCCTTTTTGCTTGAAAATTTATTAACAACTTGACCAGTCTTAACATCCGCTGTTTTAATAACACCTTCAGAACCAATGGTATGAACCTTTTCGCCACCACTTGGTAAATCAAAACATAAATCACGACATGATTTTTTATGTCTTTTAGTATGCCACTGTGAAATGACCGAATCATCATCAAAATCATCGTATTTGACACAGCTCACATCATATGGAAATTTATCCTGATCTTCATAAATTTCCATTAATTTATTAATGTCATATCTATAAGCTTGAACATGGCCTGTTGCAGTACCTGTAATAAAAACAGGTTCACTTGGATGACATTTTGCTGCAAACAATGGATCTGCCTGATGATGAATGTTAAAAATAGGTTTCCTAGTAAACTTAAATTCCTTTTCTTTCTTAGTTGAACTGTTTTTTCCCATTCTCAAAAAAATTGATTGGCGTGAGCTAAGTTGGAACTAATGTTTATTTATTTTTTTGAAAAAAAATAGTTGAAAATAGTTATAAAAAGATGAAAGAAATACTTTTCAAAATTTCCTTTTTAGGTAATTACGTCTATCGACGCTTACGTGATAAAAGAGAATTTTCAAATTTTCAAGTTTTTCACTTTTTTTAATTTTTTTAAGATTTATTCTGTTTCAAAAACAGATTTTTTTGGATGAAATTTAAAAATAAGTTTAAGCCATAAATTGTTCAAAGGACCATCTAGTGTATTTATTATATTTTTTTAACGTCGATGTGTTGTATGAAAAGTATGTTTTTCTCAAGATAATGCATTGCCATAATGGTCTTGGTATTCTTTAGCAAAGGAGCGCGTTTTTTTTGTTGTGGCCTAGCTGTAAGGTGGGTTTTATAACGCGAGTTCGATCCATGCCAGATTTCAGCATGGAACCAATTCATTTTAAATGAGATGTTATAAAGAGGTTTGGTTTTGGTACGATGAGATCTTAAAGAGTAACGAACAAGAATTAAACAGTCATTAATGACCTTGAAGTTTTTTATCCAAGTCTTTGCATTGAAATCTACTTGCTGTTTATATTTTGCTCAGTTTCATACATTGTAAACAGTTTTATCAGAAACATAAAATATGAGAATTGTGATCATTTTTAACAACCGCGTATGAATTTATTAAGAACCGCAATAGGAGTTTTTTTTTCCGAAAATTGATTTAAAAATATACAGTTTTACACAGAAGAGTTATTTGAATTGGGAAACCATGTGCCATTCCATTCTATTAAATTTCGCCTAATGTTTTAAAGAACCAGTTCTTTGGAGATATGTAAAATATCAATCACCAAGATTGATATTCATCAAAAAAGTCAATACTCTTATCCCATGTAGTGACATGAGCACTAATAATATTTCTCAAGTTATCCATCAATTGAGGAGGACCACAAGCAAGGATACCGACATTAGACGAGGTGGATGAAGTAACATAACCGTTGACTAGGGCATCAACGTCTGGTCTACCATACTTGATTGTAACAGTAATATCATTTGACATAAACTGAACTTCCTTTTCGCTATCAGATCCCTTGGATGAATCTTTGCTGGATGTGTCGATTTCAGAGTCAGCTTCACCAAAGAGTCCAGCAAATGTACATTCCCTATCGCCACCAATTTCTCTAGTGACATATAATTCCAAGTCGGTGTGAATTTGTCCAAGCAATGGTCTGTATGCCTTGATGGAAGGTAATGTTTGAGCAATCCAGACCATTTTACCGGCAGATACTCTAGTTGCAGAGTCAAGAACACCTGGAACACCGGAACCACCGGCAATAAGCAGGGTGTCGTCGTATCTCTTAAGCTTGTGAGCACAGTCACCACCGTATGGACCTTCATAACAGACCTTCCAATTCATCTTGCCGCCGTTTTTGAATACAGTATTGAAGACCCTCTTGGTCATACCAGTCTTGACTCTAACATAGGTACACAACTTGTTACCCTCTTGAACAGTTGTGAAAGGATGGTTTTGCCAGAAGTTCCAGCCGGCAAAGTAGACGTAGTAGTAGTGGCCAGGAACGTGTTTGATCCAGGAAGGCTTTTCGACTTCTATCTTGATCAAGTCGTCACCAACAAGTGTAACGGAAGCAGTTCTGAAACCGAAGCCGGCCATTCTAATGACTCTGACCAATCTATCGAGGAACCAAACACAACATGCAGAAACAAGCCATTCCATCCATCCCAAAGTATTACAATGGTACCAGCACATCACAATAAATCCAATCGCAAGTACGACATGTGCAACCAGAAAGAATTCATAGGACAACTTTCTAAATGGATATAGCGATTGTCCAATAATAATTCCACCTAAAACAGTTGCAGCAACACCACAAGCAAAATAAACATCATCTTTTAACATTTGAACATAGGAGCCAAGTTCACAAATTGTCCAAATAATTGAGTGAAGCATTGCATCGAAAAACATCCACAATGCAACGACTTTATGATAATGTAAGAAAGTACTATAAGACCATCCCGTAAGCCACATCAAAAAGTTATTTCTACCTGCAAATAAAATTAATAGTGGAACTTTTCCAAACGAAAGAACACCACTACGATGTCCGATTAATTTAAGGTAATTTCTATGAACGCCATCTTTTGGATAATGGACACAATAGAATGCAAGTTGTAGCATGCATAAAATAAAATCAACAATAAATTGGCCTCTATTTGGAACTAAAACTGATAAATAGCGTGTACCATAAGCTTCACTAAACTTACCATTTGGAACAAGTGTTGGAAAAACGACACAACTTTGAATAAGTTTGGATAACTTTGAAGCATTTAACGTTTTAGCAATTGTGGTTTCCCTTGTAAAGTTATGAAGAGCACCTATAATAATCAAAAGAAGAAAGTAACCTAGAATTCCTACTGCAAAGTAGAGAGCCACATCTAACTGTTCATAATAGTTTTTTAAATATCTGTATTTAGCAAAATTAGCTTGGGTCAAACGTGGAGTTGAGGACTTGTAAATTGGTTTTGATGGATTTTCAATCTCTGCATAAGAGATATAGTTTGAAGGTTCAGTAGCATTATAATATTGCTCATAGTAATAATCCCATGGGTGTGATTCTGTACTATATTTATCACATTGATTCGATAATCTTTTCGAAATTATTTCAATAAACTTTTCGTCAGTTCTTCCATTCAAAACAGTGGTACAAATCATGATTGAACCTATTGCTGGTGGATAATTACATAAAGGATCGTAAGCTTTTGCATTTACCCCAGTATTCAATGGAGTAAAATCAAAATTTAATGTTGACATAGCAGTTTTGCATGTATTGACTTCATTCACACCTTTAGTGCTGTCGTGGAACGATGATCTCATTATAAATTCACCAGATGTAAGTGTCAACAAACATGCTATTGATGTTGATAACGTCAAAAGGTTAGCCATTATGTGTTCTAATAAAACGAGGTTTCTTAACGAATAACCTAAGCATCAATTAAATGCTAGATCAGAAGCTGGGAGAAACACATGTTACTATATAATGAAAGGTCTTACCCTGTATCAGTAATCAACATCTTGATAGTAGTCCTATTACTAAGGGTCTGTGAAATTAGCTCGTTCGTTGAGCAATTAAAAAATTTCCTATTCAGGCACTTTTTTTGTGGATGAGCAAAATCTGAACAATAGCGAGCAAATTTTTGGGTGAATAACACTGAGTTTCTGGCAAGACTGTTTTTCACAGAATATCCGCAATGGCGTTTCATATTTGGGAACAAAGCTTCACAAAATTTCTGGAGTGTTTCAAGTCTCACAGAAACAGAAGTCTTTGTTTAAATTATCTTATCGAAAATCTGGTTGGGATTACGTATGTGCTAAGTTTTCTTCGCATTGTTAAACGTGCAATTCAGCTTCTGTAACTAACATATTGAAATCTGTAATTTTTTATTTGGATATTAATGGCTCAAATATTTAAAATCTGAGAGCAATTTAAGATAAAAAAATAAAGTATAAGAAATACAGTAAAGGGATAACAAAAAGAGCAAAAATCACCAAATTTGGACCTTATTAAAAAAAGTTCATATGAAGTGACATTAGTGCTAATGATGAGCGGTCTACCATATTTGATTGTAACGGGAATACTATTTGTTGAAGATAGAAGCTCTTGTTCATGGTGAGATTATTTTGATGTGTCTTTACTGGTGTATGAACCATTCAGACTATATTACCAGAATAATCGGTTTGAAAATCTTAGAAGCCCTAGAAACAGCAGAAATAATAAGGGTGTTGCTATATTTCACACTTCATAACAGATTTTGCATTCACATATCGTGGAACAGCAGTTAAAGCTGCAAATACTTTTGAAACTCACCATGATTTCTAAGTTGTGGGTATCGATGGATAAAGATAATTATTTTCAAAGATCATAACATACTGGAGATTTATAGATATCCTTATAGAAGAACCCATATACCATCAAATAAGAACAAATTAAATTTACCTAGTTTCTTAACTAAGGAAAGTCTAAATATATTTTGTGAAATTAATGTTTCCAATCTAGAAACACAGCAGATTGAAGTTTTAGGGAATTAGAATTAGAAAGCTAAGATTTCTTATAATTAAGTAGCCTGAACGTAAACCGTTAGACTGAACGGTAGGGAAATCTTCGCACATTTGCAGACGTGAATCCACAACCCCCACTAATACATATTCAAGAAGTTCAGCACATCCAATGAGTGTTCTATTCATCATGCCTGGAACAGGAGAAAAAACATGAAGATAAGGATTTACCGGACGGCATCTTCTCATGTAGAACCTGTTCCTTTTGTGCAAAAATTACCAGAGGTATTGTAAGAGACTGCTGGTTGTTCGTTTTGTTAGTCATTTCACCCTGGGTTGAATATCCTACAAACTGAATACCTTGCTGGATTTTCATGTAGTTTGGTAGTATGCAAGTGGCTACTAGTAATAGGAAGAGTGTAAAAATCTAAAGGTTTTAAGCGAAACATGGAGTAAGATACCCCCAATTTTGACTTCTGGTCTTGGCAATATTCTGCTTTTTGAGTACCGCAGGAAATGAATTCTTGGCATCTTGTCTATTTCTGTTGGGGTAATTGGTTAGGCACAGAATGCATGCGAAATGGTCGACGCCAGTATAGTAAATTATAGTTTATCAGGTAATATTTGAGGCTGTTTATAGATGAAAATTGTACAAACTACAATACTTTACGGCGGTTTGTGCTGTGTTTGTTAAACAGGATTAGAACTCTAAAAATAATAATTTGAAATTAAAAGTAAATATAACAGATATATGTAAATGGAAGCTAACTGAAAAAATTACCAAATTTGGAATTCATCAAAAAAGTCAATACTCTTATCCCACGTAGTGACATTGGTACTGATAATGTGTCTCAAGCTATCCATCAAT
This sequence comes from Pichia phayaonensis, assembly GCA_030558305.1. Lineage (NCBI taxonomy): Eukaryota > Fungi > Ascomycota > Pichiomycetes > Pichiales > Pichiaceae > Pichia > Pichia phayaonensis. The sequence continues at coordinate 117,755 of JAJMSE010000003.1, forward strand.
TGAGGAGGACCACAAGCAAGGATACCGACATTAGACGAGGTGGATGAAGTAACATAACCGTTGACTAGAGCATCAACGTCTGGTCTACCATACTTGATTGTAACAATAATATCATTTGACATAAACTGAACTTCCTTTTCGCCATCAGATCCCTTGGATGAATCTTTGCTAAATGTGTCGATTTCAGAGTCACCTTCACCAAAGAGTCCAGCAAGTGTACATTCCCTATCGCCACCAATTTCTCTAGTGACATATAATTCCAAGTCGGTGTGAATTTGTCCAAGCAATGGTCTGTATGCCTTGATGGAAGATAATGTTTGAGCAATCCAGACCATTTTACCGGCAGATACTCTAGTTGCAGAGTCAAGAACACCTGGAACACCGGAACCACCGGCAATAAGCAGGGTGTCGTCGTATCTCTTAAGCTTGTGAGCACAGTCACCACCGTATGGACCTTCATAACAGACCTTCCAATTCATCTTGCCGCCGTTTTTGAATACAGTATTGAAGACCCTCTTGGTCATACCAGTCTTGACTCTAACATAGGTACACAACTTGTTACCCTCTTGAACAGTTGTGAAAGGATGGTTTTGCCAGAAGTTCCAGCCGGCAAAGTAGACGTAGTAGTAGTGGCCAGGAACGTGTTTGATCCAGGAAGGCTTTTCGACTTCTATCTTGATCAAGTCGTCACCAACAAGTGTAACGGAAGCAGTTCTGAAACCGAAGCCGGCCATTCTAATGACTCTGACCAATCTATCGAAGAACCAAACACAACATGATGCAACCATCCATTCCATCCAACCGAGAATGTTACAGTGGTTCCAACACATAGCAATGAAACCGATCGCAAAAATAATGTGCAAGACTAAGAATAGTTCGTAAGAAAATTGTCTGAAAGGATGTAACGAGTGTAATAAGAGAACACCACAAAGAACGGTCGCAGCAACACCACAAGCAAAATATGTTTCATGTAAGTCTCTAACATAATAACCTAAGACATCAATAGTATAAGCAACAGAGTGAATCATAGCATCCAAAAACATCCAATAAGCCAACATTTTATGGAAATGTAAAAAGGTATTGTAAGACCAGCCAGTGATCCAAAGTAAAAAGTTGTTTCTACCAGCAAATAAAATAATTAGTGGGATTTTACCAAAGGCCATGACACCTGTACGATCAGCCATAAATCTGCGCCAATCATAGTTTGATTGATATCTGTAGTTAGTACAGTAAAATCCGACTTGCAAAATGAAAAGAAATAAATCTGTTATAAATTGGATTCTGTTTGGGAAAAGAATGGAGAGGAACTTCCAAGAGTATGCTTCAGAGAACTTACCTTGTGGGAACAAGGTAGGAAAAATGATAAACTTTTGGCACATTTTTGAAAACTTGGAGGAGTTAATGGACTTTGAAATTGAAGTTTCTCTTGAGAAATTGTAAATAGCACTAATGACGATCAATAACAAAAAGTAACCTAAAATACCAACAGCGAACCAAGTACCAGAATCAATATTCCAGTAATAATTATAATAGTATTCGTAGTTACGGAATTTAGTAGGAATTGTTGGAGAATAGACAGGAGAAGCAGTTGTGTTACCGACTTGTTCTATTGGGACATAATACTCAGTCGCATTAATATATTGTGCCACATAATATTCAGAACTATAGTCGTAGGAACTGTATTCTGAACAAGCTTCATGATAAGTTTCGGCAAGATGATGAATAAAAGCGTCTTTATCACCTCCCTTAAGATAAGCAGCACAAAGTAAAACAGAACCAATAGCCGGTTCGTAACCACAAACGGAATCATAATATCTCCAAGATGAACCAGTCTTTGGTGAAATGTAAGTGAAGTTAAAACCTCGAATAACACCGGTACAGGTGTACAATTCAGGATAACCTTCGGCAGCCTTTCCCAGTTCAGTATTCATAACAAACGTTGCACTCACATATTGTGAAATAGCAAGTAAAGCTGCAAATGATTTGAAACTAACCATGCTTGTGTGTGTTGATGATATGTAAAATCAATTTCTTTTCAAAGATCGTAAAAAGCCGGGGAAATCACACATTTTTATTTACTTTAGAAAGGTGTGCATTTGAAACTGGGAGTTTGCAGCCATCAAATGAGAGTAAGATAAATTTAGGTAGCCTCTAATAAAACATCAATTTAAACGAATCTTTGAATGCAGTTACTGAGATGAAAAGAATTAAAAAGCAAAGATTCGGGGTTAATACCGTTTGCAGGAATGTGAAGGCAATGTTGAAACAATGGACCCGTAACTGAAAAAGTCTGGACCTTCTACATTAGTTGGGCTAGAATTAATTAACTTTTAAGTTCGGGGAATTTTCCAGTGGTTCCAACAAGATGTTTAAGAATCCACCACTAGATGATATAGAAATCCAGAACATAAGAAGTATGTTCTGTCCATACAGTTGTGAATCAAAAAAATAAAACAATTAGGATTTATCGGGCTGGAAATATGTCAGGGTCGGCCCTTGTTTTTTTCCACGAAATTGCCCCATTTGAGTGCAGGACTTATTATGTTGTACATCCCTGCGGCTCGCATACCTGATGATCCTACTGGCTGGCGTGGCGGGGTCCAAACGGCAGGTGGCAAACCGAATAAAACGACTTTTGCAATGTTTTGCAGGGACTCTAACCGTACCGTGATCAACAATAAAGGGTTTTTGCGAGAGTTTTTTGGACCCTCCCGATTTTTTGCGTTTTTTGAGCGGTTTGAGGTCGGAAGCTGCAAAACAATGCAAATCTCGTGACAGTTCTGACAGGTTTAATAGATGCAAACGAAGTAGATAACAACTGGACGTTTGGGGGTTATTAGCGCTCTCTGATAATCTATATCTATAACTGGATATCACCTAAATACACCTGATCTGTCGCCAGCCAATCCATTGTTCATTTAGCGTATTTCTATAACTCATAGTGTACGCAGCAACTTCTAATCTAAAAAGAAAAAAACCTGTGACGACTTGACCTTTGTTTGGCATTAGGATTGGTAGGAAGTTCCAACGCTTCAGAATATTCACCCTTTGGAATTAAACCACGAAATATGATAAATTTTTGACATAATTTTGAAACGCTGGAAGAGTTGATTGATTTGGCAACTAAAGTTTTTCTTGAGAAATTGTGAACAGCACTGAAAATAACCAGTAACAAAAAGTAACCTAAGATACCCATGGCAAACCCAGTACCCACATCAAAATTTTTGAAACGAACACCGAAGGCAGAAATATGAGTAGGTGCTTTAACAGCTAGGATGGTTGAAACGTAAAATGGATTTTCGGTGACATTGACTAACTGTTTTAAAGGAACATAATATTCGGTTGCATTACGATATTGATCAATAAAGAATTGTGCATTACCATGTGACGAACTGTAAGTATTACAGAGTTGAACAAGACTTGGGAGCAATTGTTTTAATATGGGATTTAATGTTTCCAGTTTTCAGAGAAGCAATACATAATGAGACAGAACCAATTGCCGGTTTATAACGACACATTGCTTCATACCCCAAAGTTGTTTCTGGCGTCTACTCAAATGTAAATGAACTCAAGCTACGTTGATATGTGCAAATTTCTGAATAACCATTTTGATTATTCAAAAATTGGGTTCTCATCGCCAATTTTGCATCAATACATTGTAAGAATATGGACAGATTGCTAACACTTTTAAAAAAATAACATGGTTAGTTATTTAACGGCTTGAATGCTTTTTAGTAACTCATTTTGGAGGATTTTTGAATAGGGTCCACTCTCGGATTATCTGCACTATTTAACTATAGTTTTGGAATAATAGTGCCCCAAAAGATAGTCCCTTTCATGTCCAAGTTTTAAAAAATTTTTCATTACAGATAACGTGGAGTTGATGAATAAAAATTATTCTGATTGTCATTTTTAAAGCTTGGCAAATGGGAAGAAGATAAAAAAAAGGGATCAGAGAAGATGTTAAAGTGTAAAGTCATAAGTTGTGTTTTTTTTAACTGCATACGAGAAAATATAATAAATTTTCACTGTTTACTACTGACCAGGAAAAAAATTGTCATAAATGTTATTCCTTACTAACATTGTTGAAATAGTGTCGGATGGACTCACCAGGTACAACTTGAAGAAAGCTTAATGTTTAGCTGATTTAATCAAGACGTCACCTAGCAAATATGGGGGTTATCGTAGAAAACATCTTCAGCCTTCTTAAACAAGTCCATCCACACACATACCTACGTACATACACGCACCCATATTTACATCGATATATATATATATACAACCCCAACCATACAAACAACTACTGCAACACGAACAGCCGTTTTCAGGAAAAGCTTCCTGTTCCATTAAAGAATACAGCCACGCACACGTGATGTTGCGCAACTTTCTTCACAACGTTCCCAAAACGGCAATTTGGCCCACCACATTTTCCACCAGAGGTTTCCCACCACTTATAAGCTGTGTCACTTGGCTTTATCGAAAATGGACGAACAACCACCAACCACAGTAGTTCTTTTTGTAACCACCACACATAAGACATAAAATGGCTACCAACATCACTTGGCATCACAACCTTACCCACGAAGAACGTAAACAACTCGTCAAGCAAAGCGGTGCTACTCTTTGGTTCACCGGTTTAAGTGCATCCGGTAAAAGTACTGTTGCATGTGCTCTTGAAAGAAAGCTCTTAGAACAAAACATCAACAGTTACAGACTTGATGGTGACAATATCAGATTCGGTTTAAACAAAGACTTAGGTTTCTCTGAACACGACAGAAACGAAAACATCAGAAGAATCTCCGAAGTTTCCAAGCTTTTCGCTGATTCCTGTGCTTTAGCATTATCTTCATTCATTTCTCCATACAAGAAGGACAGAGATGCAGCTAGAAAATTACACGAAGACGCAAACTTACCATTCATTGAAGTTTATGTCGATGTTCCATTATCCGTTGCTGAAGAAAGAGATCCAAAGGGTCTCTACAAAAAGGCAAGAGAAGGTCTTATTAAGAATTTCACTGGCATCGATGATCCATACGAAGCACCTGAAAAGCCTGAAATCCATTTAAACACTCACCAACAATCTGTTGATGAATGTGTTGATACAATCATTGCTTATTTGAAAAAGGAAAAGCTGATTGCTTGATCAACATCTCGATTTATAGATCTGTAGATAATATATTCCTAAAACCAACCCTCTATACCATTCCTATGAACAACTATCAAAACTAGATACTGCATATTTGACATTTCCGTTTTCTTAAACCCTTGAAATTTTTGTCAATTTCCAAGTTGAGCGAAATTAAAAAAATTCATGTCGGATTCACGGGTACGACATTGATATCTCCATGGTGAGCTACGTTTTTTTGTCCTTTGTTTGTTCTTTGTTTGTTCAACACGTTATATTTCGTATACTAGAAAGGGGTTAAGGGTAGTATAATTGTTAGACGATTAACAGACCGTTCTTTATATACTTGTTTAATTGTCAATTTTATCATTCTTTTATATAATCAATGTTTCATACGCCTCCTGTCAAAACTGATTGGAAATCAGAGACTGCTCTTGCTTGCTCCTATGATTTGTCACATACCAATTCACACTCAAATTCTTCAGAAACGAGTCAGCCTATCACTCTAGATAATGATACAAAGTCTTCTGCGATAGAATTTGATAATAATGGTACTGAGCATAACCTCAACGCACTTTTGGATAAAGAAATAGAAGTAACCAAAAATCATGATACAACATTACACAGCGATAATTCTTCCTTTATTGAAAGTTTCGAAATCCCATCAGAATCCGATTTCCCTATCCAATTGTTAAAAGTCTATGAAGGATTTCTTAAGGAACTTAAGGAACCAAAGTTTGAAAGATCATTAGCAAGTTTCGAAATCTCGGAATTATTTCATTCATTTTATCAAAGATTTAACATTGCAGCTAAAGAATATATTGAACACGAAGGTAAGTTTGAACTAAGTGATTATGACTCAACAACATCCTACCAACATTATAAATTCAATTTAATTCTGGAGAGGCTAATGTGTGATAAGTTTTATAACCAAATTATTTTCCCATTAAAAAGTATTGAAATTGATGAATTCGAAAAGGAATTCAATGATGAATTCTCTGACAAACTAGGTTGTCTAAGTTCCTTGGATTTACATTTCAAAAATTTGGATATCCAATTATCCGAAATTTTAGAATTTGAATTTATAAATCAATTAGATGAAAAAATACTGCCAGAATTTGAATTACTCACAGCAGAAAGATCACCAACTCTCAAAATGAAGTATTTAATTAGAATTCATAAGAAGATTGGGCAAATTTTGAATGAAATTACCAAAAACTCCCATATTCTAAATACCGATATGTATTTACCGATTTTAATATTTTCAATAATCAAAATCAAAGAGCTGAGATCATATTTTTTGATTAGACAATTGAATTTAATCAAACGATTTTCAAATGAATATATATTCGATAATCCAACCGAATCATTACAAATTGAAAAGGGTAAATTATTATATGTGTGTGCGAATTTTGAAGCTGCAATTTCTTATTTGGCCAGTGTAACAATTGAAAATCTAGATATTCCCATTCCTTCCGAAGATATTAATCTATTACCAGGCAGTTTAAAAACAAGAAATCAATTAATTGATTTATTGACAATACCATTGAAGCTAGAATCAATTGATGAAAATGTGCTAAAATTTAAACAGGAACATCCCTTAAATAAATCATCAATGATAATGCCAAATTCAAATTATAACCCATTGAATAATTTTACATCCAATTGGATCGATTATTCCAAGGTTTCATTGCCTAATCCCGTATTCAGCGCAGATCAAGGCATAAAATCAATCAGTTTAACAATCGATTCAAGTATTAAAAATATCATGGGTAAAGTACCGTGGATTTCAGCGCCAAATGCAGAAGAAGACCAATATTATGATGACACATTGAATGGCGAAGTTGCTGATACTCAAGAACATGCTAATTCAAACCCCCAATCCCAATCAGACGACACGTTCACCAGTAATTTATTAAAGCAGTTACAAGAAAACGATGCATTTGAAGAACATATTGAAAAATCAAATGTAGATAATAATGTGTCCCCATCAACAACGAATGATTTTATTCATAGAAAATCATTAAACGAAGTTCAAGAAGGTTTAATTAGCAAATTGACAACTAGTGTTGGAGGAGTAATGAAGAATTTTCGCCCCTTGAGTGAAACATCATCATCGACATCATTACATAATGAAGTCCAAGGATTATCTGTGGCCAACCCGACTGTAGATACAACAAATGTACATATAACTGCGACGTCAACTACATCGAATGTAAATAAAAACCCAAATACAAATACTGACTCAAATATGGAAAGGAATGCAAGCACCGGAAATATAATCTCGCCAAACAAAAGTAGATCCTCAATCAACATAAACATGAGAAGTAGAGCAACAAGCTTTATGAACACATCATTATTTGGATCCCCAAATACCACCAACGAGAACAACAATCCAATTCTACCATCGTCTCCGACCAAAGAATACAGAACATCAATACTTAGTTCACTAGAAAATGCGTTAGATAACGTTCGTAACAGAAGTAGAGACAACTCATTGATGTCCCAAAACAGTGTGAATGCTGCTAACCTATATCCGGTACGGTCCAACCCATCCAATCTAAATCTATTACAAACAACAACCATCAATGAGGAGGTAGCACGGATGAAACCAATAACCAAAGCCTTTGAAGAAATGAGCGTTGTTGAATTGCATGAGATGTATACCAACTACCAACTCCTGACCAGCCTTGTTTCCAAAAAGTCCCTATAATTTTGTAGTGTTGTGTGATCCTTATACTAGATACTTTAAAATGCTTTCCTAATTGGGAAAAACGCCAAAGATTCATGTTGAGAAAAACAAAGAAAAAGAAAAAACACAACCGAAATTGCACTAATATGTGCTTTGTTTTCTTCCTTTGCGATTTTCGAGTTTCGAGTTTCGAGTTTCCATCTTTGCGTTCTGTAGGTTGGTTGTGTTTTGTGTAAATTGCTGCATTACAGATTGTCCCTTTCCAGACATTCGTTTTTTGTTCCGTATATCCCCCTTCCACAGTCATTTATCCCAATGTACAGACGACTGGGATCTCGATCCAGCGGATTAGAGGACACCTCGATGATGGGATTACTCAAGCAGTCCGCCAAACAAGTCATAAATCAGGTAAAAACATTCAGAATTCTAATTATATCAAGTATAGTAGCATTTACTATATTTTCATTTTGCATCACATCACCTTCTGTTTATGCACAATTAGACGCATTGAACAACCACCCATTATACTATGCATCCTCATTAAGAAATAACAATAATAACACTGATTTCGTTTACAGAGAATCAGCCCCAAAATTAAATACAAAGTCAGTCAAATCCATTGAAAATAGATTAAAATATTTTTTCCCATTCGATGGAGAAACCGAAATCGAAAATAACATTTGGCAACTTTGGAAATACAGGGCAGATTCAGAATATTTCCCTGACAGATGCTTCCAGCATATGGAAAGATGGAGAGTTGGAAATTCAGAGTTTAATCACAATTTAATTACATTTGATGAAGCTGAACAACAAATTTTATACCACTTTTCCTACGATGTCCCTGAAATCATTGATGCCTATATGTCATTACCAGATATTAGATTGAAATTTGATTTTCTGAAATATTTAACAATTTTTGTTAGTGGTGGTGTTTATGCAGATATTGATAGTCTAAATGCAAAACCTTTAAAATACTGGTACAAATCAAACTTGAAAGAAGCCAAGATGATGGTTGGTCTGAATGTTGATTATAATGATGTTAACTGGGATATTCTATATAATAGAAGATTAACATTTAGTACCAAAATTTTCATGGCAAAATCTCATCATCCATTTTTAGCCAAATTAATTTCAAGAATCGTACACACTTGTTTCAATTCAAAGGCTGAAATCAAATCAATTGAGTGGGAAAAATCTTATCAAAACGTTGATTCAAATGATGAGCCTTTGATTCAATTTACTAGTGAATCAATATTTACAGATACATTATTCAGTTATTTCAATGAATTAGATAATCCAATTGTCCACAGAGTTGCCAGAACCGAAAAAGATTTAATACCCGAAAAGATTTTTGGACCTGAAACAACTGAAATTTTCAGTTATAAGTTATTTACATTGGCCAAAGGTCCAACTCAAGTTGATGATGTTGTCGTTATGCCACAAATATCATTTAAAGGTCCATTAACTGGTTTCCATAAGGGTGACTTAAATGTCGAAAATTATGAGGATGAATATAACGATAACCAAGATGACAGTTTATATTATGGAAGATCATTACATTTCTTAAATTGGGATTCATTAATTCAAACTATATAAAAGCACTATAAATTGTTCTTTATAAATTGTTGTTTTAATACTCTAACCTCTTTTAAAATTGCATCCCAAAGTTTATCAGAATTAATAATTAATGAATTGCAAGCAACCTTTGCCCTTAAAATTCTACCGTCTGCATTGATTTTATCTAATTGCAATGCATAGTCCTGTAATTTTTCATCATTAACAAAAAAAACTTCTGCTGTTACACTTGATGACCCATATGCACCTGTATTCATTTTCAATATTCTTATAATTGGCCCCAATTTTGTACTTAAAACCGTTCTAATGTCGGATTCTGAAACATCAGGAGTTAGATTCTCAATTCTTAGAAATGGTATTAATGATGCATTCTTGAAAGATATGTTATCATTGCTACTATTTTTGTTTTGGTTATTGACTGTATTTTGTGATTTGTTAGAATTGTTATTCGGACGATCACGTCCGCCTATACTTATTGCTCGTGGTTTTGGCTTTGCGTTGTTTCCTTCTCTATCATTATTACTTGATCTTGAACTATTATTACCACTATCTCGCTTTTCATTTGGTAACTTAACATTCAATGCCTTTGCTAACGCATTTCGTTTAACAGGCGATCGATTGTCCAGTCTCATCGTAGCATCTGTGGGTTTTGCAGATCTTGAAGGCTTTGATCTTTTAGCTGGTTTAATTTCACCTAATCTGATTGATAATTGATTAGGCTTATGATCACTTTGTTTAGATGTCGTCTTTGAGGAATCCGACCTAATTGATGTCGGCTGTAAAGCTTTGAAGAGCCTATTTTGGTGAGCTTTTCTTGCAGTCACTCTCTTAGCCACTGCAGCCGTTTCTCTACGTCTGCCCATAGGGTTTTAATGCTGAACTGGAACGAACAAAACACAACCCTAATAGGAATCATTCTTTCTTAGTTATTTTCGAATTTCTGGCTGGTCTCAGAATTTCGCAACATGAAAAGTGAAAAATTGAAAATGGAAAGATACAACACAACAGCAAACGAGAAATGTTAGCAACTCTAGTTTCGTGGTATGTTTCATCTTGTTTACTCCTGATAAACAAGCTACACAACTCACATAATGCCACTCTGTGGAAGCCCCCCTAAAGCAGGTACGTGCCAATAATGTGAATGTAAATGCACCATTTTTATTTTCTTTCCCACTCGACCCGTTCCATCAAATACTAACACGACAAACAACTATTTATTTGCTCTCGAATGATTTGTTATTACTTCTTGTTTTTTATTACAGTACAAAGAAAAATCGTTATTCTAGGTGATGGTGCCTGTGGTAAAACATCCCTTCTTAATGTTTTCACACGTGGATATTTTCCTAAAGTGTATGAACCTACAGTTTTTGAAAATTATATCCATGATATCTTCATTGATGGACAACAGGTTCAACTATCATTATGGGATACTGCAGGTCAAGAAGAATTTGACAAATTAAGATCATTATCATATAATGACACCAACTGTATTATATTATGTTTTTCAATAGATTCCTTAGATTCCTTAGATAATGTCAAAAATAAATGGGTTGGAGAAATTTTAGAACATTGTAATGGAGTTAAGTTAATTCTAGTTGCCTTAAAGGCAGATTTAAGACAATCGGCGGAATCAGGAAATGATGATTTGGGTGGAACTTCTGCATATAATACCAATGGACAACTGAAAACTTTAGTAAGTTATGAAAACGGTGTGAAAGTTGCCAAAGAAATTGGGGCTTTAAGATACCTAGAATGTTCTGCAATGAAAAATAAAGGTGTTAAGGAAGTTTTCACTGAAGCTGCTAGAATTGCATTAACTTCAAAGGCAACCAATTCGACTGGTATCGTTCTTTCAAATGAACCAGAACCAAAAAGTTGTGTTATAGTGTAATTTGTGTATAATACTATTAGAATATTTTAGAAAAGCAAATAAATACTTGGATTTAGAGATGACTTTGTTTTTTCCTTTGACCATGCAAATGCATATGCCATTTAGTTGCACAAAAAATTGGTTACAAAAATACAAATTGGATTGCTTATCTAAATCAGTGCTCCACTTTTAGGACTCCGTGTAGGGCTCCTCATAGGACTCCTTGAAGGGCTTCCCGTATAACTTCTTGTAGGACTTCTTGTCGGACTTCTACTAACTGTCCTATTCAAACCAACGTCAATAGGTGTATATCTTAAAGGACTTGACCCCCTTGTTGGAGATCTTGACCTTTTCGGAGCTTGTGATAAAATAGGTAACGGTAGTTCACCCGTTGACAAGAATTCATCCAAAGCTTGACTACTTAGTGTACGTGAATGTGAATGATTAGATGCTGGTGGTACTTGCTGTGTTGCTCGGATTTGTTGTGTTTGTTTGGTTGGTTCGCCAGCTGAATAAAATGATGTTGAAGCTGAATCACTTTTACTTTGGGATTCCAGATTTGGTGTGTAAAATTGAACCGGTGTCGGTTCTGAATATGGAGGGTTTAGTTCCAGAGTCGATCCATTTTCTGGGATGATGGTAGTAAATGACTGATTTGTGTGATTTCCAATTAAATATTCCATTGAACGGCGATATTGAGAATCATTATTCAGTTTATACTCATCTGAGAAGGGATTGTCTGGCATAGGTTGGTTCATTTCATATTGTTCAATAAACGGCTCAACAGATTTCGCCTGTCTATTAGCCTTGTATTTGTTCAACAAAACCCCCAGAATATAGATTAGAATCAATCCCAAGATGATTGGAAAAATTATGACATATAAAGTACCCTGTGCAAATGGAGATGATTGTAAAAAGGGGTTTTCTTTGGCATTTGGAATGGCACTAGCGGTAGTCGCAACTGTATAAGATGTGGTATCCAAAAGAGTGGTTGCCTCAGCTGCCATTATTATAATGGGGGAGGAAACAAGGTTCAGTCAAGGAAGGAAAACAAACATGTTGTTTATGTCAACTTTTGCCATGTTTACTTAATGCCTAAAGGGGAAACTTCTCGTGGATAATTCATGCAGCGAGTTTTTCCCACGAAATTCCCCACGAAACTTCGTTTTTCCCATGAAAACTTTTTTTCCCACGAAAATTGTTTTTTTCCCATGGAATAAGAAATTTCGGTTCTTGAATGTGTCCTAGTTTACCTTTGGAATACACCATTTTCTCAGGCCAATAATCATGCTAAGAACCACCCGTACATCCAACCCTTTCCGTATAACCTCTACGATCTCTGTGCGTCCAGCAAGCGTTACAAATGTTCGTTTCATCCAATCCAAAACCTTCATAGATAAGCAAATCAAGGATAAATACCGTGCCAAACTTGAAGCTATTGCAAAAGCCAAGGGTATTTCAAATGCCAATGAAATATTTGTTGAGATGAAAGATAAGATCCAAGAGACTAAGAAGGAGTTGGATATGATCGATCCGTTAAAGGAGCTAGAAGACTACGAGCAAGCTATGAACATCAAAAAACTGAAAAAGACTGATGCATTTGACAAAAATACCCCTAAATCAGAAACTTTCAAGACCCTTGAATCATACCTTGTCTTAGATAAAGTTAAAGAATTAGGGATTCAAGAAATTGAATTCTTATGGAGGGCTAAATTTGCAAAGGATGAGAGATCTATTGTTGCTGTTGCTCCTGTTAAAGCATTCAATAATATGTACCAAAATGCACGTAAATATCCAACCTTTGTTTTACCACTACCAAGAGGAGATGAAGGTATGGAAATTCATTTTGTTCAATGGTCTTTTGTTGGACCAAATACAACACATGTCATGATCACTACATTATTGGAATATAAACTACATAAAGAATATGCAAGACCACATACAACACTTGCCTTCCACAGCGAACTGGCAGAGAGTAACGAGGTGGTATTGATGCAAGGCCATGTTGATGACGATAGAGGTGTTAGTGTTGGAGATGCACAAATGTTGTTGTTGAATCTACAAAGATTTTATGGAGGTTTTGGTACCAGCAGTGACATTGAAAAGAAGAGAATTGAAGTGGTTAAAGGCTTTAATACTGGAAATTTCGACATGGACGAATGTATCGAACTAGCACAAAGTATGGAAAATTAACCACCGGTGTACACCTGTATAACATGTAAATAGAATAAAAACCTTCAACCAAAATTCATGGAAAGTTCCACACTGAAATTGACGTAATTTTCAATTTTTCACCTTTCATTCAAATGACTAACTTGTTCGATTTCTACTGCCATGTACAGCTTTTTCATCACATTCCCTCCATTTCAACACCCACAAAATGTCAGCGTCAGTTAAAGTGGCATATCTAGGTCCGCCAGGAACGTTCTCGCATCAAGCTGCTCTGCAAGAATTCCCCAACGGAGACCTTCGCCCGCAAAAATCCATTGGTGCATGTTTCACTGCTTTATCAACAGACCAGACAGATTACGCAGTTGTGCCACTAGAAAATTCGACCAACGGTCAAGTTGTTCCGACATGGGATCTCTTGAGTCAATATTTCTTAAACAACCCATCTTTCATGATCTTTTCCGACCAATTTGTGCCGATTTCTCATTGTCTTATATCATTTGCTTCATCACCAGAAGACATAACTGACTTATATTCACACCCGCAAGTTTGGTCACAATGTACCGAATTCCTGAAAACAACAACAGCTTCCAGAAATGATACCCAATCAACAGCAGCTGCGGTCGCCAACCTTTCATCATTACCTGAAACATCAGCTGCAATTGCATCCCCAATCGCAGCCCAATTTTACAATGTTCCAATTCTATCTCAGCATTTAGAAGATTCGTCAGAAAATACTACTCGTTTTTTGGTATTAGGGAAAAACCCATTATCCGCTACAAATCTTTCCCTTATTTTATTCACAACGCACAATGAATCTGGTGCATTGGCTTCCGTTCTTGGTAAGTTTGCAAAGTACACACTTAATCTGCGAAATATCGCAACAAGACCATCAAAAACTCCTTGGCAACCAATATTTTTCGTTGAAGTTTGGGATAATTCGTCTCTCGCCCAATGTTTACAAGAATTGAGGGATGAAAACCTTGTTATTGAGTTGGTCAGAGCTGGTGGTTTTAAGGACCGCTCTTAGATATCGTGTGTATATGTACAGTTAGTTTCCTTCTATTAAAAGAAAGGCTCTCTGATTTTTTCATTTTCATATTTTTTTCCGCATTCAGTAATTACAGATGACCGGAGCAACTCTGTGATGGCAAATTCAGCTATTTTTCTTGGGAAACCAAGATCATGCTGCCATTAATCATAAGACTACTACAATTGCCCTTGCTAGGCCTCATATTCTTTACGGGATCAATCTCCATCGTTTTAAATCAACTTATATTCATTTCATATGCAAAGGTTACAAATTCAAATCCGTTTCCCTTACTTGAATCAACTAAGGAAATGTTCATCATTCTGCTAACGTTCTGCACTTCAGTTTTCTCCTCATCTACTTTAATCATCCTTTCATTCAGAGATAAAGCATCGTTTGAAAAATATACTCATAAAAATGGTTTGTCGTTGCCACCTACCGGAGTAGTTATTGCCAATCATCAAATATACAGTGATTGGTTTTTTATTTGGTTTCTTGCTTATTTAAACAAGACATCTTCACAATTTTTCATCGTCATGAAGGACTCGCTAAAGCGTTTACCAGTTCTGGGAACGGGTATGCAAAACTATAATTTTATTTTCCTTACAAGAAATTGGTCATCTGATAGAGAGTATATGCATAAACAATTTAAAAACATAATTAAAATAAATCCATTAAAACATTGGATGTTAATTTTCCCTGAAGGTACAAACATGTCACATAATAACCTGGCAAAATCAAATAAGTTTGCAGAAGCAAGCAATATAGTTCCAACATCAACCGTCTTATTACCACGTATTAAGGGATTATTTGTTGCATTAAAGGAATTGAAAGATTCAAATACGATAATCGATTTTACCATCGGTTATTCAGGCCATGGTCGTAATGTAATGGCACAGGATTTTTACACATTATGGAAAGTGTATATAATGGGTGAATCACCGGAGAATGTTTGTATGTTAGTTGATGTTTATAATGGTGATTCGATGCCTGAAATTAAAGGGATTGATATTGATAAAACTGTGGCACGTACCGCGCAAACAGAAGTCGATTCTAAGTCTCTTGAACCCTGGTTACTAAGTACATGGAGACAAAAGGATCAAGATATGAATGAGTTTTATACATTTGGAGATTTCCAAACTCCGAAGGAATATAAGTTGGTTATTCCATTGAGATTGGATTCAAATTTTGAACTTTTGAAAGTTTATTGGCCAAGTATCGTAGTCGGTGCAATTTGTGGTACCGTTTGGCTATTTAGAAAGTTTTATTAAGTATTTTCAAGAGTGTATTTGCTGTAATGACTTACTGTATCTGTATCTATTTTGTTTTAATATTTTCTGATTTTCTCATTTTTTTGCATTTTCTCATTTTTTCATTTTTTTGCATTTTCTCATTTTTTCATTAATTTCTCAACATGATTTTTCATTTTGAAGATTTGTTGAAAAATGGAAATTGGACAATCCAGGAGTTCTTTTCACTAAATTATCTCTCAAAGAACACCACACAACATGCTCTCCATGTTAACCACCATCACATCACATCTCACGGCCACAAATATCACAACATCTGTCCGTTCTGTGTCTCTTCTTGCACGTCTTACCCCAACACAAGATTCTAAAAACAGAGTTAAGCGTGTAGGTCGTGGTCCAGGTTCTGGACTTGGTAAGACATCAGGTCGTGGTCAAAAGGGTCAAAAAGCAAGATCTTCTGTTCCTGACTGGTTTGAGGGTGGTCAAACTCCATTATGGAAATTATTCCCAAAACGTGGATTTTATAGACATCAACAATTACAACTGAATGAATTAAAGCTCTCCAAAATCCAAAATTTTTATGAATCTGGTAAACTTGACTTTTTAGGTAATGAACCACTTACCATCAAATCAATGAAAGATTGTGGTTTAATCAAAGGTTCAATGAATGATGGTGTTGTCATTTTAAAAGATATTAACACATACACAACCCCTGTTAGAATTGAATCCACAAAGGCAACTGGCCCAGCAATTCAAGCTATCGAATCTGCAGGTGGTTCATTCACTGCAGTTTATTACTCTCGTGGTTTAGGATTTAGAGCACATCACTCACCAAACTGGTTCCTTGAAAATAAAGGTCATATTCCATTACAAGCTAGACCAATTGCAAGACGTGATATTTTAAGATACAGTGATGAATCAAAGAACGGTTACTTAGTCGGTGACCAATACGTTGAAAAGATTACCGTTGGTGGCAGTAAAAGGGAAAGAGTTGTTAAGAAAACTGCGTTAGATTTAGAAGTTGAAAATGCTACAAATGTCAAAGTCGGAGGCTTCGAAGGCAATAAGATTATCAGCTTCAATGACTTAAAATTATAGCTCTGTAAAGTTCTTGTACATATATATCAATTTAAAGATTAAAATTTTATATTATTGAAATGTGAGTTTTCGATTCCTGTAAACACCACGATCTAAATTTTCTATAATATAACTAAAGCTCAGTAGCTCATTGCATTACTGCTTTTTAACAGACTTTAGACTCAACACAGGACCAAGTAATTAATGTACTTGTTGGTTGAGTAGATTGGTTAAAAAACAGAAACATTTGCAGTTACCAATACATCATGGCAATACTACACTGAAAATCGGTATAAAAGTTTCTATAGGCAAATCTAAATCTCACCATCCTTTAGAATGGTAATTCAAATCATCGTTATCATCTCTATTGACTTTTCCATATTTGGAAATAATCATTTGGTCATCAATATAGCCATCCGATGTGAAAACTTTGTTACTACTACTACTATCACCACAACCATTGACAATATGATTCTTATGAGCAACCATGACTAATGGTTTATTCTCTTGTTGTAACGAATCGATCAGTCCAACATCCAAATTATTTATAACTTTACGTCTAGCTCTTGACTTATTATTCACTATAGGTATGTCAATACTTGAGGTCGATGTTTTTATACTAGATGCATATTCAGATATTGAATCGTTATTTGTGTTATTTTTATTATTTGAATTATTTACATTATTGGTTGCGATCAATTTTGCAATATTATCCTTAGTTAACTGATATTTTGTAGTTGTTGCATTATTCACTGGTGGAGTTTTATTATTATTGACGATACCAGTCATTGTCAAACCATGAGCATGTGTTCTTTCACCTTTGTATTGATGCCTCTGAACACTTTGGAACGTTTGAAAATTTTTGGTTGGTAGAATCATATGTGTCGATAATGCAGTTGGTAATAAAGTTACTGCAGTTAGTGGTGCATTGGACTTATGATGTGAATCATAATCATGATCATTATCACTAATTTTGGATTCACGTTTAGATGGGCCGTTTTCATCTGCTTTTCCTTTACTATTGTCTTTATCCTTTTCCTTTTCCTTGTCCTTATCTAACTCATTTATGAACAATCCACTTAATAAACTTCGCTTTAATACAGGTCTAGGTGTTTCATCATCTGTTTGCACATTGACACTTTGCTTTCTGAACTCTAGCGTGTCCGTATCTTCCTCGTCTTCATCGCCACTCAATGAGGACCATTCGGATTCGTCATCCTCATTATCATCATCATCATCATCGTCATCATAGATATCTTCTTCAGAGGATGAATAGACAACAACCTTTCCGGCATTGGATTTGTTTTGAAATAATGATGTGTGAGAATTCTGTGATGCAATTGAAGTTTGAGAAGCGGTTGATTTCAATTGACTTAGTGTCGTTGTTGATTTTAATCGTATTTGCGGTTGAGGTTTACTAAATAACGATGGTGGTATTTGCTTATCATTCTTTATCGTGTGAATACTAGTATGCTGCTGTTGATTATGATAAAGATTATGCACTTGATCGTGTTTTGTGAATAACGAGCTTAGGAAGTTATGTGGATTAGGGTTTTGTGGATAAGGATGCGGGTGGACATTAGTATGATGATGTGGGTTAGCATGTGAGTATAAGTTGGCCTGTGGTGTTGGATTAACGTGTGGATGTTGTCGTGTGTGTGGATGTTGGTTTTGGTTACTTTGAACATGTTGACTGGGTATGTTTTTAGATTTTATTGAATTTTTCATTGGATTATTTGATTGTGTATTTGGTGGTGACTGGCCCTTTCGTTCATGATTTTCAATAACATAACGTATTGATTTATGTATATGTTGATTCTGTGTATTAAAATTTGGCGGGCTCATTGATGCACTATCAGGAGATGAAGGAGATTCATGGTCAAAATAAAAATGTGGTTTTCGTTTTGTGTGTTGTTGTTCTACTGTCGGATCTATGTGTTTAGTTGTGGATATATTTGTAGACGATGATCTACTACTGAATAAGCTAGGTACTGGGGAAGGGGGTACTATATTCACTTTTTTCTGTACTTTTCTCCTATGTGACCCTTGTCGGTCTTTCAATTCTTTACACTCTTCACCTTTGGAAACATCAACAATAGTGGAGAAATCATTTTTCGTAAGTTCATTCCTCAGTAGTAATTTCCTATTAACCAGTCTCCAACTAATATTCTCTAATCGTTTACCATTTTGTACAACATCACTAACCTTAGTCAAAGTAGTCCAAAAGGTGACAACGTTATCGAACTCCAGAGGTTCTGCATGTTCAATATAGTTAATAGTTTGATTTGACATCTGTAAAAACGGCCGTGTCCGTTTCCTGGTGTCCAGGTATGTGGTCATTGTGTGTTTGTCCTATAGAGATATATGTTTAAGGGTCATGCATAAGGTAAAACTGCAAAAAAATCAAAAATCAAATATTCATGTCATGGATTAAAGATTTTCCGTAATCCGGTTCTCGCGTTTAGGTTTTTTCTTGTCTTCATATATACAGTAGACTCAGGTTTTTTCACTTCCAATACTTATTAATTACACAAAATTTACTGTAGCATCCCAAGTATGTTTTTTAAGGCCAAATCCGAGTCTTCCTCCGCCAAGGCAATTTCAGGAGCGGATACAGATTCAATGGATTCGTCCTTGTCGAAAACACGGGTTTCAGGCACTTCTGCAAAGGACACACTTTTGGTGTTTCCTGTTCCATCTTTTTTAACTCTTTTACGATCACTTTCTTTGTTGCCATCTTGATCACCAGCATCAGCCGTTACATCATCTGACTTTTCACCCAGGAGTCGTTTATGCAATGCACTTACAGGTTTAGCAAGTTCTACTACTTTATTTGTTTCCTCAGTATCAATCTCATTATCACTGGCACCATCACTGTCATCATCGCTATTTTTCCTTATATCAATATCGCTATCACTGTTATTATCGTAATCGTCATACTTAGGAATAATTTCGTCATTATCATTATCTGCACCATAGTTGAAAACAGCAACCTTGTCTCTTTCATCAATAATAGTTTTTTTCTTCTCGTCAATATTCTTTAAAACGCTTTGCAATTTCAATTGTTTGGTTCTATCTAATGAGATCCAATCATCCAATTCCGAGGATAATTTACTTAATTCTTTTGAAAGCTCTGAACGTATATTAGTAATTTCATAGGATTGATTTTCAATTTGTATTGCTAAGTTTTCAATATTTCCAATTTTTTTCAGTTCTTGATCATCTTGATCATCATTATGAGTATTATTATGACTAGTATTATGAGTTGTATTATTACTATTATTATTAGCACCCGGTGTTAGTTTTTGTAGGGCGGATAAAGAACTTAATATGTTACTTAGCTGCGATTTTTCTTCTTGTTTGGAAACATTTGATGAATCATCGTGATTCAGGATGCTCTCTGAAATCTTGTTAAAATTTGTGAAATTAGCTTTATAAGATTTGTGAAGCTGGTTTAATCTATTATATTTAGTGACTATTTGCTGTAGTTCCACAGGAATAAAATCAGCTGGATGTGTGATATTCTGTTGGACATGGATGGAATTATCATTTATCTCTGGTTGTAATTGTTGGTTATTACTTGTTGCAGTAGAAGCTGGTGAGGCTGATTTATTCAACAACCTTTCCAATTTAGAAATAAAATCAAGCGGATAAATATTTCTATCTCTCCAAACACTCAACACTCTTGCATATTTGTCCTTTAAATGTATATTTGTATTATCACCGGAAATATTCATCATAATTTCTGGCATAAATTTCTTAAACTCGACGAGGAAAATACTGTATTTTTCTTCCTTCTTCTTGGAAAACTGAATAATATCATTACATAGATAAAATAACGCAAGCCTGTAATTACATTCGGACTGGTCAATTGTCGAAGATGGTGTAATGAATGACGACTTCCAAAGCGCAACGATAGGTTGTGCATGTCTATAATGGAACAGACACCATTGCGAAGTGGTTTGAATAGACTGTTGAGTGTTATTCAACAGAGCCAATTTTTGAGCTGTCTTTTCAGTAGTGAAAGACATGTCTTATCCAATTCTTGATGTTTAAACAGTATAGATTTAGTAGTATGAAACTTCAACCAAAAAAAAACCAGTCTGAAATCGAAATTCCATTTTTCCTCGATTTGGTGGCGTTCGCTGAAAGGAAATCTGAAATCAACATGTTTCTCTCTTTGAGAGGTAAGAGGCCTCTTCTTGTCCAATTTGCCAACACACAGACACATAATGGCTGACAAATTCCCAGAAATTAACGATGTTGCCGTCGACAATGCGGCTGCTACCGAAAGTGACTTTTTGTCCAGAGAAAAGGAAGCATTAGGTGACGAATTCACCACTGATGGTGACGCTGATATCTTAAAACAAGCCAATGGCGAAGCAAACGACGAAGATGACGAATTTGATGACTTCAAATCCCAGTTCCCAGAAGTTGGATCTCCAGCAGATGATGCAGTGGTGCAACAAGAAGAATACGCAGAAGAACCAACTTCACCAATTGTTAACAAATTCAGCAATTTAAATCTTGACGAAAGTGAACATATTAAAGAATGGAAGGCAGCTCGTGATTTAGAAATATCCAAGAGAGACGAAATTGCTGAACGTAAACTGAGGGATATCAAGGCAGAAGCCGAAAAGGCCATTGATGATTTCTACGATAATTACAACAACAAGAAAGACGATGCCATTGCTGAAACAAGAAAGGAAGCGGAAAAATTTATGGAAAAGAGAGACACTTTCCTTGACAACGGTACCGTGTGGGACCGTGTCATCGATCTTCTTAACCTAGACCAAAACTCAGATGCCATTGATGCTGCTAACTTTAGAGACAAAACCAAGTTCAGAGATCTTTTACTTGCGCTTAAGGGCAAGGAAAGTGTTCCAGGTGCCCAATAGTTTCTGAGACTTTCTTTACACTCTATATCTTCTATTTACCCCTCGTTAAATATATATTTATCTATTGTTACTTTTACTTTTACCTACTACGATTGTTTTTATCCTGTAAATGGCAAACCAGCAAACCTCACAAGTCTCGAATTTTGATTTTGATTTTTGATTGTGATCAAAATGAAATTCTGCTCTATACTTTTTAATTGACTAGCTTGATTAAATACCAAGTCTGTCTTTTTTTCCTTCTCTTCCAGTTACTAGCCCACCAATCAGTCATTATGAACAACAACCACCAGATAGGTGCAGGTCAGAACGACCCACAACATCAATTCAGCCTGCAGATCTCAGCTAACGATCGTCTTCAATTCATCAAGGTTCTCATCACCTCCTTGCAGAAAATCCAGGGTCAAGCTTTTAATTTGCAAAAAATTAAACCGGTTGCCGAAGAGTTTGAAAAGTATGCCTTTTCCCACTCTGCTGATAAAGCTCAATACGTCAGCTATCTAAAGTCAAAAATCACCAGTTTAACCCAGGCAAGGAGAAATATCGATGTTGATCAAAATGGCGTACAGCCACAGAATATTACAATGAACCAAAATATGAACATTCGACAACAACAACAACAACAACAACCCCAAGCACCAAGTTTAACGCCCCAGCAAATTCAACAACAAATGCATAATCAACAGCAGATGAATAATCCTCAAGTAAATAACCACCAACAACAACCCCAACAATCAGTTAACCCAAATAATACTAATTCGACTTCTTCAAATGGTCAAAAACTGAATATCCAAATTATTCCAATTCCTAAAAATTTATTGGACAAATTACCTAAAATTTTCCCTCCAATGTTGAATACTTGGCAAGCAATTATGCCGTACTTCAGAAATAATCAGTTGAGCCAAGAAGATTTACAGACTATTAAAGGTGTTCATACAATGCATTTAAATTTACTTAAACAAAGTTATAATAATAATCTCAATAATACTAATAGTAATAATGACATTAATAATAACATCAATAATAATAATAATATCAATAACAACATCAATAGCAACATCAATAGCAATACCAATAATAACATCAATAGCAGTATCAATAACAACATCAATAATACAATCAGTAATAATAATAATAACGTTCCTCAAATGCAACAAAATGCTCCGCAACAACAACCTTTACAAAATGCTACTTTAAACCCTCAACAAATTATTATGATGAGTAGACAAAGAGAACAAGCCCAGACTCAGGCCCAGGCGCAATTGCAAGCACAACAAGCACAACTACAAGCACAGGCGCAGGCACAAGCACAAAGGCAAGCACAGCCCCAGCACCAGGCTCAGACACAGACTCAATTGCAACCACAAATGCAAAGCCAGAACCAAATGCAAAACCAGAATCAGATGCAAAACCAGAATCAGATGCAAAACCAGATGCAAAATCAAATGCAAAATCAAATGCCGCAACAAATTCAAGGGCAAATTCCACAAGATCCACAACAGCAACAACTTTCAAAGGCCAAACAAGCTCAAATTACTGCTTACAAAAATCAAGCCATTCAAGTTATCAGAAAACTTCAAGCGGCTGGAAAATTACCTGCTACTTTAACACCTGAACAAGAATCCGGCTATGTGCGTAAATATCTTTTGCATATTTTCCAAAACTCAAACCAAAGAAACCAACAGCAAAAACAACAAAATTCAACTGCTAATATCAATCAACAACAATTGAGACAGCAACAAGTCCAACAGAATTTACAGTCAAATATTTCTCCGGTTTTGCAACAATCACAAAACTTATATCAGCAGTCAACTCAAAATCATCAAAACCATGATGGCCTAAATCTAATGCACAACTCCAACAGTAACTCAATTGATATGAGTACTTTATCGAGCCCCGTTGTTTCAATGCAGAATATGAATTCAAATAATAATATAAATGTTAATTCAATCGCAAACTTCTCGCCAATTGTTCCAAACCCTCAACTGATTATTCAACAACAACAGAAACAGAAACAGCAGCAGCAAAATGATCATCAATATTCATTTCAACAAACATCTGGAAGAAATGACCAGTTACAACAACCACAAATACAACAACAGCTGCCAACAAATCAAAATCAATTTGCTACTGCAATAAATCCAAGAGCTACACAACCTCAAGTTCCATCAAATACTATATCCTCAAATTCTGTTGCAGGCGCAAAGTTATTACCAGGTTTAAAGGCAACAAACGAAGATTGGGCTGCATTGAAGGAAATTTATCTTGAAACGTTAAACACACCAATTAATTTGAAAGACTCCACTGCTGAATTAACAGACGAACAGAAAACAAGATTTTTTGCATTAATTAAACAGTCAAAGCAACTTATGATATTATGTCAGACTATTATTATTCCAAATTTTTATTTTATCACGAAAGAACGTGATGCAACAAAAAAGATCATTTACAGTGAATTAATGTTAAAACAAATTTTGGAAAAATTAAGTATGTCTGGTAAATATTATGCGAACGAAGATTTACTTGCAAAAATTCATGAGCACATTAAAAAATATCTGCAATTTGTTAAAGACAAGAGTGGCAGGTTACTTAAATCGCAAGTTCAAAACCAACAGTTAAGAGCTTTACAACAACAGCAGCAAATTAACAATAATCCACCCCCGAAGGGCACATTCAATCAGTTGCCCAATAATGGTATTGTTCCAAACAATACGTTGGTTAATAATGGTAACAACAATTTTACAGCAGACCCAACATTGATGGCTACACAACTGAATGATCTCAAACAACAGCAACGAATCCAACAACAATCAACTCCAATGGCGCAACTTGTTCCCGGATCCGTTGCGCAAACTTCATCAAATATGACAAGCAGCAGCAAAACTTCGACACCGACAACAACTGCAAAAAAGCCAAGAAAGAAGTCAAGCAAGGCGACTAATAAGTCATTAAATCCAAATACACCAAGTAATAAAGTTGGCAATACACCAAATGCACCTGTTTCTGCAGCTACTGCACCTAGTACCACCAAAGCTTCAGTTTCCTCTTCAACAAGTGTGTCTAAACAAACAAATAACCAGCCAATTAATTCAGCTGAAATTCAAGCAGTTTTGAAGGCAAACAATGAACATGTTGAAAAGGAGGAAGCTAGGTTGAAAGCTATTGATGTTGCTAGAACTCGTAGACGGGAACTTATTTCAATGAAGAAAACCGATTCAACTGCTCCATCAAGTGAAGACCTGATATCAGGGGCTGCTGCATTCTTTTTAGCAACGTTATGTGATACACTGGGATTGGAAAATGAAGAAAAGTCTATTGTTTCAAGCTTTAAGAATAATTCATTTGATAGCTCAGTTTTGAGCAAGATTAAGAATTCTAACAACGCAGTTTCATCCAAAGCTTTAACACCCTCGTCTATTTTAACCACACCGGTTGCACTGAATGCAAAAACACCAATTAATAAGTTGAATACTTCTGTGTCGCCAAATGAATTGGCTGTTGCATCATGGTCTGGTAGAGTTTCAAAAAATGTACTACTGAATGCATTTAAATCAATTAGACACATAAATGTTCATGCAACACCTGATAATATTTTGTCTGACCCACCAAAGTCAACATTGAACAGTAATTCAGCATTATCATTAAAAAAGAATTGTTTGTCGACCAGTTCTGGTAGAGCAAAAAGTTATCTTGACATTGTAAAAGAAAGGAAATCCAGAAAGAGAACATTATCAAGCATTTATAGTAATATTGGTAGTAAAGGGAAAATTGTTTGGGGAAGTGAATTAGAAGGCGTTTGGGGTTTAAAAAAGACTAAGACCGATGGTATTTATCCAACACCGCCTGACGATGACGATACATTGACCAAAGGAAAAGTTGAAGAAATTCTTCATATTGGGAATAATACAACTAACGATGACGATTTGGATTGTAATATATTATGGGATTTCGATAAGGTTTAGTATAATTCTTGTTTTTTTGTTCTAATTGTTTTAAATTTATTTTTTTGTATTTTTTAATTAGTTAATGCATTTTTCAATAAAATGTGATGTAACGATTTATATAACGATTTTTTAAGTGGATGTTGACCCACCCCCCACAAAACCAAGCTTCTCTGTCCTTTTCAAAGATTTATAATTGGTTTACTATGTAATATTAATGCAAACATTCCAACAACATTGGCATAAAAACTACAATAAACCCACTGAATCTCACAACAAGACAAATGTTGCAACATTCCACTTTAGGCAATCTTGTCCGAATTTACTCGCGCGATTGGAAAAAAAACAAGCAAAACCTTTTTCATTAAGTGAATTTGAGGTGAAGAGAAATCGATAAACTGTAATCTGCACTTAACGATTTGTGCAACTGAAGCAACACTAGTTAAGCGAAATGAATTTCTCACTTTTTTTTCCGTAGTGGCAAATCGCAATATACATGCCCTGATTCTTCTTTTTTGAGTAAACTTTTCTATAAATGCTCATTGGATGTCTGAATCTGACAATAGCAGCAGTCAAATAGAAGGAGAATTTATTCCTGAACCTAATGGTATCAGAAACTTGAGAAAAAGAACAAGATCAAGTACAGATAAAACTATATCAAATGATGCTGATACGCGTGATTCAGTGAATAACGAGATAAAGAGTTCTCGGAATACAAACAGCACATCAAATTCACGGTCCAAAAGGGGTGTGACGAAGGTTGATACGATAAACGATGGTGCAGATGCAAATTTTGGAGATTTAGATGATGATGAGTTTGACATAAATGCGGATAATGATGATGTCGAAGATGACGGAGATGAAGAAGATGAAGATTATGTCGATGATGATGTTATTGTAACTGGTCATTATAGTCGTGGTGGCAAAAGTAACCCCGTGGAACTGAGTGATGATGATCTTGTGAT
Source organism: Pichia phayaonensis (assembly GCA_030558305.1). Classification (NCBI taxonomy): domain Eukaryota; kingdom Fungi; phylum Ascomycota; class Pichiomycetes; order Pichiales; family Pichiaceae; genus Pichia; species Pichia phayaonensis. The sequence goes on from JAJMSE010000003.1 coordinate 144,344, forward strand.
CATTAGTGGTACTACTACATCTGATGGCTTACAAGAAATTGTTGAATTGCAAGATGAAGTTAACGATTTGAAAGATTATCAAAAGGAAAAAAGCGAAACCCCAGAGGAAAATATAGATGGTGCAGTTCCCGAAGAAATAGATGAAGAGGGTGGATTTGTGAAGGACATAAAGAAAAGTAAAGAAAAAACACCTGCTAAACGAACAAGAAAAAAGAAAGAAGTGAAACCGAAATTGACTCCGTTTGAGAGACGTACAAATAGACTTTACGAAGCACATCCTGAACTCGTCGATATCTTCCCAAACCTTGAAGAAAAAGGTGCACGTAAAGTTGAAAAGGCAGAACAACCACCTGATTTGTGTGTCAATTTGCTAAATTTCCAACTGGAAGGTCTATCATGGATGATCAAGCAAGAGGAAGAAGGTCAGTATAAAGGTGGAATTTTAGCAGATGAAATGGGTATGGGTAAGACAATCCAGATGCTTTCATTAATGATGCATGATAGAACGAAGGGTCCAAATTTAGTGGTTGCACCCACGGTTGCATTGATGCAATGGAAATCAGAAATTGAAACTCATACTAATAATATTTTGAAGGTTGGACTATTTCATGGTGCAAGCAGAGCTAAAGATATTACTGAATTGAAAGATTTTGATGTTATTCTGACATCCTATGCAGTTGTTGAAAGCTGCTATAGAAAAGAGAGATATGGATTCACCAAAAAACATAAAAAAGTTAAAGAGAAAAGTATTTTACATCAAAAGAAATTTTATAGAGTTATTTTAGATGAAGCCCATAATATCAAAGACAGAACGAGTTCAACTGCCAAAGCATGTGATAATTTGAATTGTGAAAAAAGGTGGTGTTTGTCAGGTACACCATTACAAAATAGAATTGGAGAACTATATTCGTTAATTAGATTTTTAGATATTGCTCCCTTTTGTGAATATTTCTGTACAAAATGTCCATGCAAATCAAAAGAATGGAATTTCCCAGATTATAGAGTCTGTGCGATATGCGGCCATGCACCAATGGTTCATTTAAATTATTTTAACCATTTTATGTTAAAAAATATTCAAAAGTATGGTCTAGAATTTGAAGGTGAAGAGAGTTTTCATAGAATTCAATTACTATTAAGACAAATTATGATTCGGAGAACAAAAGTTGAGAGAGCGGATGATTTAGGTTTACCACCGAAAATTGTTGAAATCCGTAGAGATTTCTTTAATCCAGAGGAAAAAGATTTATACCAGTCATTATACTCAAATTCGAAACGACAATTTGATGATTATGTTTCCGAAGGTGTGGTTTTAAATAATTATGCAAATATTTTTACATTAATTACACGTATGAGACAATTGGCTGATCATCCAGATTTAGTTTTGAAGAGAATGAAAATTCCAAATAATAAGAATGGTAATGCAGAGTCAGCGATTGGTGAATTACCACCAGGTGTTATAATCTGTCAATTATGTGATGATGAAGCGGAGGAGCCAATCGAATCTAAATGCCATCACAAGTTTTGTCGAATTTGTATTAGTGAATATATTGAAAGTTTTAATGGTGACAATAGCAAATTGAAATGCCCGGTTTGTCACATTGGATTAAGTATTGATTTAGAGGCTCCAGCAATTGAAATGGATTTAGCAGCAGTTGAGAAAAATTCTATTGTTAATAGGATTGACATGTCTGGAACTTGGAAATCAAGCACAAAAGTTGAAGCGTTGATGGAAGAGCTATATAAATCGAGATCGGATAGAGTTACAACAAAATCAATTGTTTTTTCTCAATTCACTTCAATGTTAGATTTAGTTGAATGGAGGTTGAAACGAGCTGGGTTTTCAACAGTAAAATTACAAGGTTCTATGACGCCGACCCAAAGACAATCGAGTATAAAGTACTTTCTAGAAACTCCATCCGTTGAAGTTTTCCTTGTGTCATTAAAGGCTGGTGGTGTTGCACTTAATCTTGTTGAAGCAAATCAAGTTTTCATTCTGGACAGTTGGTGGAACCCATCATTAGATACTGGACAAGCAGCAGACAGAATCCATCGTATTGGACAACACAGACCAATTAGGATAGTCAAGTTGGTCATCGAGGATAGTATTGAATCCCGTATTATCGAGCTTCAAGAAAAGAAGGCTAATATGGTGAAGGCAACACTCGATCGTGATCAAAAGGCCGCAAACCAGTTGAGTGCAGCAGACATGCAATTTCTTTTCAACAATTAGTCACTACAGATGTCAGTCAATGTGTGATCTCATCATCTGAGATAACCATCATCAAAGGAATCTTCTGATCCATGACGTGCGCGGGAAATTTACATTTTTTTTTTCATGATTTTTTTGGGTGACTAATAAAATTTTTGAGATCTTGACTTTAATACTTAACAGTATGGGGTTGTACATACTGAATCTTTTTTTTTCTTTTTTGTTTTCTAACGTTGTATAGACTTTCAAATCACAGACAATGACATTCCCAGTACTGCCACACTACACAGCAGGTGAACTTGTAGACAGCAACCTTGCCGTCACAGGTCAAGCTATTATTGAATTCATCGGTTCTAATACAGATGAAATTATCAAGGTTTCCAAATATACAAAAAGTTTAAAAGTTTATGTTGATTTAAAGACTGCATTAACCGACGATGTTATCGAATCTATTCTTTCCTTATACAACAACGGTGTTATTTCAGTCTTTGCAACCGCCGAAGATGCTGCAAAAATCATTGAAAAAATTCCAAATGCAAGAATTACATATAAAATTTCAAATGCATCAAATGAATATCCATCTATTGCGTATGTTTCAAATATTCCAGAAAGGGCACCAGAATCATCATTACCAACTTTTATTTTAGTTTCTGATGAATCAATCGAATTATCTAAATTACAATCATATGTTAAATCTGGCTTCACTCCAGTTATTAAATCATCATTATTAACGACTGAATATGAAAATGTTACATCAAAGTATCCAATTGTTGACTTTATCACACCAAAATTAGTTACTGATCGTGTTGATGGATTATTTACTTCATTAGTTGTTGATTCATCCAATCAAAATTTAGGTTTAGTCTATTCATCAATTAAATCAATTTCTGAATCCATCAAGACCAAAACTGGTGTTTACCAATCAAGAAAGCACGGTTTATGGTATAAAGGCGCAACATCAGGTGCAACACAAGAATTAATTTCATTAGATTTGGATTGTGATTCCGACTGTTTGAAATACATTGTCAAACAATCAGGTGCAGGATTTTGCCACCTGAACACAAACTCATGTTTTGGTAACTTCAATGGTTTAACATCATTAGAAGCAACCTTAATTTCACGTAAGGCTGATGCCCCAGAAGGATCATATACCAAACGTTTGTTTAATGACGAGTCGTTATTAAATGCAAAGATCAAAGAAGAAGCAGAAGAATTAGCAGATGCTAAAACCAAAGAAGAAATTGCATGGGAAGCAGCAGATTTATTTTACTTTGCATTAACCAGATGTGTCAAATACGGCGTTTCTATTTCTGACATTGAAAAGAATCTCGATATGAAGGCATTAAAGGTTTCAAGAAGAAAGGGTGATGCAAAGCCTAAGTTTGTTGAAACTCCAAAGAAGGTCGAAGAAACAAAACCTGTTCAAAGAGTCATTGGTCCAAATGACAAGATTTACATGAATAGAATAAATGCAGAAACTTCAACAATTGAAGAAGTTGAAGCATGTTTAGAAAGACCAATTCAAAAATCTTCAGATATTATGTCATTAGTTACGCCAATTGTTGAAAACGTTAAAAATAATGGTGATAAGGCATTATTAGAGTTAACCGAAAAATTCGATAGAGTCAAGTTAGAATCACCAGTTTTATTTGCACCATATGATGAAAGTATGATGCAAATTTCCGATAAGGTTAGAGAAGCAATTGATATTTCATTTGAAAATATTAGAAAATTCCATGAAGCTCAAAACCAAACTGATATTTTGACAGTTGAAACAAGCCCTGGTGTTTTCTGTTCCAGATTTGCAAGACCAATTGAAAAAGTTGGTTGTTATATTCCAGGTGGTACAGCCGTTTTACCATCAACTTCCTTAATGTTATCAGTGCCGGCATTAGTTGCAGGTTGTAAGGAAATCATCTTTGCATCACCACCAGGTAAAGATGGTAAATTGACTCCTGAAGTTGTTTATGTTGCACATAAAGTTGGAGCTAAATGTATTGTTTTAGCCGGTGGTGCACAAGCGGTTGCAGCGATGGCATATGGTACAGAAACTATTCCGAAATGTGATAAAATTATGGGTCCAGGTAACCAGTTCGTTACAGCTGCTAAGATGTTAGTTTCAAATGATTCAAATGCATTATGTGCGATTGATATGCCAGCAGGTCCAAGTGAAGTGTTAGTTATTGCAGACAAGCTTGCAGATCCAGATTTCGTCGCATCTGATTTATTATCACAAGCTGAACATGGTATTGATTCCCAAGTTATCTTACTTGCCGTTGACATGACTGATAAAGAAGTTGATTTAATTGATGAGGCAGTTCATAGACAAGCGCTGGCTTTACCAAGAGTCGACATTGTTAGAAAATGTATTGAACACTCAACTACAATCCAAATTAAGACAATGGAAGAAGCATTCGACATGTCTAACAAGTATGCACCAGAGCATTTGATTTTACAAATTGACAACGCTGAAGAATGGGTTCCAAAAGTTGATAATGCAGGTTCAGTTTTCGTTGGTGCATTATCCCCAGAATCATGTGGTGATTATTCCTCAGGTACCAACCATACATTACCAACCTATGGATATGCTAGAATGTACAGTGGTGTTAATACTGCAACCTTCCAAAAATTCATTACGTCACAAGTTGTTACAAAGGAAGGTTTAGCCAACATTGGTCCAGCAGTTATGGATTTAGCTGAAATCGAAGGTCTTGATGGTCATCGTAATGCGGTCAGGGTTAGAATGGAAAAATTAGGCTTTCTCCCAGAAGGTTATTAGATAATGTATATAGATAGAGTTTCCAGTTTATTTAAAGAATGTGCATATAAATAGAACAGCTGTCAATGTAGAAATCAGAATGTATTGTCTCCATTGTATAAAAATAGAAATCTCATGAAAATGGAACAAAGAAAAAAAAGCGGCTTAAAAAGATCTCAAATTTTTCACGTAGGTTGATCCGAAACCAGCCATTCTCTTGTGTCTAGGCTTTTTTTCTTATAATAGACCTACTTGCTTTTCGTTTTTTTTTGCAGGACTGCAACATATACTTGTTTTTTACAGAAGAAGGCAAGCCAACCATGTTTTGTTGTCGTTTTCTTACCACCATCATCGTTTTTATATCGGCACTTGCTTCGATTGCATTCCTTCTAGCTGCAAATATTGGAACTATTGGAACGCAAATGGTTAAAAGTTCCATCTTCCTTATGGAACTAGGCATGTCAGATTTGGATGTTTCAGCACTTGTGTCCAATGTAGGTCATGTAACCTATTCAGAACTGGGTTTTGCAAACGGCTACCTTTTCGGTATGTACGGTTATTGTCGTGGTACTGAAGGTACAGTCACCCAACAAAGTAATAATATCTGGGAAGATGTCAATTTTTCGGATGCCACATGTACTAACTCAAGTGCAAGTTATACTTTCAATCCAATAACCTTTGTAGTTGATGAAATCAATAAGCATAATACCTTGGGTTTAACAATTGACCAATCAGACATTACACTTCCTGGTGGTTTAGAAAACTATGTTAACACTGCAACTCGGTTATCACAAGTCATTTACATTTGTTCAATCATTGCTATTTGCTTAACAATTTTAGCAATGTTATCACACTTATTCTGTTGCTGCATGGGCAGTATGATATTTGTTTCATTTTTACAATTTCTTGCATTTATCTCTGCAATAATTTCATCAGCTGTAGCCACTGGGGCATTTAAATACATTGAAAGTGAATTTAACAAATATGATTCAACATTTGGAATCCATGCCCAATTATCACGTAATTATTTGATTTTAACTTGGTTAGGTACAGGATTATCATTAGTTACAGTTTTTGCAATAATGTTCTCACGTTGTTGTTTTATTAATCCTGGTCCAACCCCTGTCCAACAATTTGAACGTGTTTTATGATCATCTTAGTCATCAATATACCTGCTTTTTCCTTCACTGTTTCTTCCATATTCCATATCGTATGTTATTTATACATTTCCTCCTGTGTAGAACTCAATTTAACAATCATGAAAACGTAATCATTTTTACATTTATTTTATCGCTGTAAAAAACGAAACGATTTGATTTCTAATTTGCCACCAGATAATGAACTGTACATTTTTTATATTCGATTAGAAATAAACAGCCAACAATGAACATTTTACTCCCAATTCATATTCTTACTTACGGATACACTCTTGGATCAACATCGTTCCACTCTTTTGTGGCGTCAATTAAAGCGTTTGACACCTTACCACGTCGTGAATTTGGTGAATTCCAAGGCAAGGTCCTACCAATTCAATTCATTACACAATCGATTAGTCCATTGGTTGTTGCCTTAACTGCGCCTTATTCCGTCCCATCACTCGGTTTAGGATTATTAGCAGTCAGTTCACTTGGTGGTATTTTAAACATTGCATACTTAACACCAGTTTGCGTAGATTTGAAAGATCAAAGATATAAGATCATCGATTCAAAATTCAATGGTGATGTTGATAAAGCTGTTGAAAGTGGCGACTTGAAAACTATTGATAAAACATTTGGTAAATATCATGGTTTTAGTATGCTTGCAAATCTAGCCAGTATTGTCACGTTTGCAGCCTATGGCTTTATCTTAAGTGGTAAATTAAAGGTTGCATAAACTTTATAAATCTCCATTTTTTTTATAAACATGTATATAGTAATCGAATCGTTGAACGTCACTAAAGGTTTGGTGGTAACATTATAGATGCCACTAAGGCAGGGGATCTTTCGGTTGCTAACAAATCATAACTTAAGGCACAACTTTTTGTGTCACCAGTTTCAACCCTTATACCTAATTTATTCAATCTCTGTTTAGTTTCTGGGCCTAGCATCCTCGTACGTTTACCTAAACCTACTATTAATAATTCAGGTTTTGGATAAACAAGTGATAAAATATCAGTTAAATTTTCATTAAACTCTACCAAGATATCATTATTTTTAAACGATATGCCGCTTAAATTTATTTCAAAGATTTGGTTGTCTAATAGCAACGCACCGATAGGATCACCATTTGTGTTTGGAGATTTGACAACTTTTAGATTCGAAAAGACAATGGAATCATTTGAAATCATTTCAACATTATTCTCAGGTTTATCAGCCAATGCATAAATATCATACTTTGCTAGATTTTCACCCAAATTCGAAGCTTTAAAAGTAGTAGTATAATGACGTGGGAGACGTGATGTTGTGGAAAATAGTCTACGGAACATGACGAACTTGGTATGGCAAGTGATGTTGGTATATAGTTAGAAGTAGCCGTAGAAGTTCCCAATTCATGAATATTTGTAATGGGAAAGGGGGAAGGAAAAAACAAGCGACGCGTCGATGCGGATTTTTGAAATTTACAAGATTTTTTTGCAATTCGACGATTTTCCAGTTTAAAAGACTGATCTGTAGTGGTAGGTTGTTTTGAGGTGTTGATTGGTACACAATAAACATACCACAATGGTTGGAATTAACGTTATACAACAGGTGTCACGCGCAAGAAACGGAGTTGGTGCATTTGTTTTGCCATGTAAACGTATTACACTATCATATTGTAATTTTGGTGGATCGTCCAAAGGTATGAGAGAGTTTTTAAGATTAAGATTAGAAAAAATTTCCAAACAATATCCAGAAATCGAATTCAAAGTGTTGGAAAAACCAGGCAGCCATCCTATTTTAAAGGGTGAATATTCAACACCTAATACCGAGTCAACGTTAAAGGGTAACGGCGATACATTTAAACAAATTTGTGTTAGAAAGTGGAATATTGATGTTATTGAAAATAAACTGAAACTATTGATTAATTCATCCGGTAAGAAATTAGTCAAGCCTAAACATACAGTCATTTCCACAAATGAATCAGTCAGAGGTATCTGGTCTCCATTCTATGTCGATCCAAACCACAGATTCAAAATATGATTATAGTTATATTAAAATTACATGTATATATATATATTATATCCTTTATAAAATATTAAGAATTCAAAAAAAGAAGACCCTGGTAAAAAGATGTTGGAGATTTTTTTAAAACATCTCTATGTCATCTTTTTCATACGGACATTCACTCTTAGAATGTCCGTTTATATCGCAAAATGTACAAAAATTTGCACGTCCAGCTGTTGAGTCGATTGGAGTTTTAGGTATATAAATATCCAATTCGTTCTTGTTATTAATCGTAGGGGTACTAGCAGTGGTGGTGGTGTCATCATTTTTTTTTTCCAATTCTTGGATTTTGAGTTTTAATTCATTAATTTGATTAATTGAATCATTTAGCTGTCTGTCTTTTTCTAGGATAACGTCACTTACGTTTGAGTTTTTTTCAATAATGTTGTTTAACTCTTCGATTTTCAAATCTAGTTTATACTTTTCCATTTCTATGTTTCTTAATCGGTTGATCTCCGAATCTTTTGAGATTTTCAAACTCTGGAAGTTTTCACGTTCCTTTGCAAGGTCATTCTCTAAAGTTGACACATTTGCAGTTAGAAGTTTGTTGTTTTCAGTAACGGATGTCAAGCGCAATTGTTTCTCGGAGATGTCCTTCTTTAACTCACTATTTTCATTCATGATTTTAGATATTTCAATATCAGTCTCCTTGGTACTACTCAACTCGGCAATTCTTTTCTCTAGAGATTCAATAGTACCCACAAGTAGTTCAATTTCGTTCCCTTTTTCGATCTTATAATTATTGAATTTTTCTTCTTTACGTGTTAGTTTACGTTCGTTATCTTTCAACAAGACATCTAATTCATTGATTTGGTTATACAAATCCTGTAAATCCAACGTACGCTGTTGTAATTGGGCTTCTAACTGTTTTATATGAGTAGTAGATGCAGATGTCGGGACAATATTGGTAGGTGAATCAATAGACATTGTATTTGACACGGTGGATACCACATCGTCGGGTTTCTGGTAGACATCCAGTTTACGGGGTGATGCAGGAGTGATCATATTGTTTGTGTGATTTAACCAATCAAGGACCTTTCGCAATGGCACAAACAACCCACATCGATCATCGCCACCGTTTCTGTACACATCATCATCTATATCGAAATACTTGATGCCATTGATGATGCCATTGTTTTTACCCTTTTTGGATAACTCGCCAAATAGTTGTATGCCGCAAAACACCCCATTATGACCGTTCACTGAACCAACATATTTTAAAATTGCATAATCTGTAGATGTTGAATTTGGGAAGGGTAGTTTAGTATTTAACGGTGGTAATTGGGACGATTGCATGAGTGGGTAGGAGCCGGGGATCTGTGTTTATGGTCGAAAATGCTGATGATCATTGATGAGATGGAAAATTTAATGTTCAATTTAATCAATGATGTTTTTTTGCGCTAAAAGATTTTTACGATATCGATACCATACACCTTCGTATACGTACACCGTAGACTACATTATCTTATTAATTGAAAAACAAATATCCAAATTACGATTAAAACGAAAACACATTAAACTAAAAAAAAACAGAATACGTCCCCCATAATTTCCCCCACTAATTACATGTCAAAACCGTTTGGTGCAACTAAAATTTTGACGTTTGTTTCCTTATGGTTGATCAATTGCATGAAACCACCTTCAACGGCATCGATTGCTTCAACTTTACCAGTAATTAATAATTTCATTAATTCTTTGTCAATTAAGCCATCCTTAATGGCTTCAATGACTTCAATAAAATCTTTAGTAATGTAACACATGGAACCAGTTGCAAATTTTTCTTGATAGGTAAGACACATTGGAACATAGTGAATTGGGACGTTTGGCCAAATTGCAACATTGACAGCAGTTCCACCAGGGCCTAAGACATCAATTGAGGTGTCGAATGTTTTTTGGATACCGGAACAATCGAAGGAGGCGGTGAAACCTTCAGTTTCAGGTAACATATTCTTTAAAGTTGTGATTGGATCATCGTAGTCCATTGGATTGAAAACTTCAGCACCTAATTTTTCGGCAAAGTTTCTTCTCAGCTCAGCAGGCTCAGAGCAGACAATTCTACCAGCCTTGTGACCTTTTAAAGCTAAGATAGTACATAAACCAATTGGACCACCACCTAAGACAACAGCATCTTGTCCAGGTTTAAAATTGGCACGATTGACAGCATGCCAAGCAACAGCTAAAGGTTCGACTAGGGCGGCTAAATCAAGTGGTAAATCATCAGGAATTGGAACCATGTGATCTTCACCATAGACAACATATTGACCAAATGCACCATGGTCGGTACCTAAACCAATAAAACTTAATCTTTTACAACAATTTGGCTTCTTTGCATTACAAGCGGCACAGAAGGATAAGTCTTTATCAACTATTTCATCCTTGTATCTTTCTCTATCAGAACAATGAGAAGTTGCTTCAACAACAACTCTGTCACCGACCTTGACATTTTTAACAGCTGAACCAATGGCTTCAACAACACCGGAAAATTCGTGACCTGGACATAAAGGTAAACATTTACCAGAGATTTCGGATCTACCACCGTTTGGTTGTGGGAAGAAGATTGGACCATCTAGATATTCGTGCAAATCAGTACCACAGATACCAGAATACGCAATTTTAATTTTAACATCGTTAGGGTTTTTGATTTGTGGTTCTTCGATATCTTCAGAATATCTGAGTTGTTCTCTACCGTAGTACAAGAGTCCTTTCATTGTGTGGCTGAGACAGGATGGGGTAGGTTATGAAGATGAAGAAGAGGAAGAAGAGGAAGAGGGAGAAGAGGAAGAGGAAGAGGAAGGAAGAGGAGGAAGAGGAGGAAGAACTAAAGCAAGCAAGAAAGAAAGAAGGAAAAGAAACAGAATAGAATAATAAGCTTATAAATGAATAAATGCAAATCCTGTGCTGTCGAACTCCAGCTTTAATGCAATTAACTGGAGAACACCTGATTTTCTCAGAACATGGGCTTGCAATTTGCATTGTGACAGGCGGCGGGCGGTTTTTTCTGTTTGTTGATAGCGGAAAAACTATGTGGTGCACAGCTGGGAGCTGGTTTTTCTGTGTGGGGAGGAAGAGGGAGAAGGAGAGAGAGTGGGATGTGAGAGGTAGGAGGGGGGACCGGTGTGGGGAAGGGAGTCACGTGCGAAACACGTGAGAATTGCCACGTGACACAGTAATCATCACGTGATCAGCACATGACATCGTGCTCCAAACATCACGTGATATCCACGTGCCTTCCCGCTGGGCCGAGCTCTCCCCCTTGCCGTCAACTCACCTCTCCTTCTCCTTCCTTTTTCAGAAAGTGGTCAAATTTCCATCGCTGCGGCATTGTCGAAACAAAGACTCGTGATAGTTGCCTTTTTTGGGTGGTCCCTTCTTTTTCTCCTTTTCTGTCTGGACTTTACCCTTATCTGGGCTTTCTCTCTGTTCTTTCTCCCACCTCATCTCTTATCATCAACTATCTGTATCTCAAATGATGCCATCTATTATCTACCACTATCTACTAGTATCAACTGTCCTTGTTTTTGATAATACGATGCCGCCATTGCCTCCCTTCTCCCTTCCCCAGAATATTCCTATAAATAAACCTTAGTTCCTTTTTGTACTAGTCAATCTATCCATGTCCCATCTACTTTCCTTTATTTCTTACTTTTTCTCCCTTCCCTTCTGTATCACAACCTCAACCTGAATGAATAAACTTAAAAATATACTGAATACAAGCGAGCCCGTAAAACCAACAGGCTCAGTCACTTTCAATGGTGAGGAAATTGACAACAGTTACTACACCAAAAATGAAAAAGGCCAATTCGAAGTCAACGTCGAAGCTGGTGATTACGACTTACCATCCATCGAAAAGGAAGAACATGATGGTACCTCCATCAAAAAGGGTTTGAAATCAAGACATGTTCAAATCATCGCCCTTGCCGGTGCAATTGGTACTGGTTTATTCGTTGGTTCCGGTGGTGCATTAGCAACCTGTGGCCCTGCCGCCTTATTAACCGGTTATCTTATCCTATCCCTTATGGTTTGGTTCGTCATGAACCAACTTGCTGAAGTTGTCACCTTTATCCCTATTCCTGGCCACACAACCTTATTCGCCTTAACTGCAAGATATACCGGAAATCCATCCTTAGCCTTTGCTACTGGTTTGAATCTTTACTATGCTCAAGCTCTTATCTCACCTGCTGAAATCACTGCTGCTGCCTTCGTTATCGAATATTGGACCCCAATTAATCCCGGTGCGTGGATCACCATTTTCTGGGTTTCAATGGTTGCCATTAATTTCTGTGCTGTTAAATACTTTGGTGAAATCGAGTTTTGGATTGGTTTAATCAAGGTTATCACCATTACAGGTTTGATCATTTTAGGTGTTATTATCTTTTTCGGTGGGGCTCCAAATTCTCGTGGTGTTTTAGGTTTCCATTATTGGAAACATCCTGGTGCCTTTACTGAACATTTAACTGGCGGTAGTACTGGTAAATTCTTAGCGGTCTGGACTTCTGTCATCAAATCCGGATTTGCGTTCATTTTATCACCTGAATTAATTACCGCTTGTGCTTCAGAAGCTGAACATCCAAGAATCAACTTACCAAAGGCTGCTTCAAGATTTGTCTACAGAATGATCTTTTTCTATGTTTTCGGTTCTTTAACAATAGGTGTCATCATTGCTTACAATGATCCAAGATTGATGGATGCCGTTTCAAGTGGTTCTTCAGGTGCTGCAGGTTCTCCTTTTGTCATTGGTATCCAAAATGCCGGTATTCCAGTCCTAAATCATATCGTCAATGCTGCAATTTTAACTTCTGCCTATTCCTGTGGTAACTCCCAATTCTTTTCAGCAACCAGAACCTTACATTCAATGGCTCTCAGAGGTGAAATTCCAAAATTCTTTGGTAGAACTAATAGATATGGTGTCCCATTTTACGCAGTTACCCTTACCGCTTTAATCAACTTAGTTGCTTACTTAAACGTTTCATCCTCTTCAGCCGTCGTTTTCAACTGGTTAACCAACATTTCCACTATCTCAGGTTTCATTTCTTGGATATTCATTGCTATCATCTACATTAGATTTAGACAAGCAATTGATTATCATAACTTAAATGATAGAGTTACTTACAGACCTCCAATTCAAAAATTCGGTGTTATTTGCTCCCTCATTTTCTTCAGTGTTGTTACTTTAACCAACGGTTATGCCGTCTTCTTTGATTTCAATGGTAGTGATTTCGTTGCTGCGTACATCACCTTACCAATTGTTTTCATCCTATACGTCGGTCACATGGTTTGGTACAAGAATTACAGATTTTTTGCTCCATTGGATGAAATCGACTGTTTTACTGGTTTAGAAGAAGTCGAAAGGGATCAAGCTGAATACGTTCCTCCTGTTGCAAACAATTTCATGATGAAGATTTACTACTGGTTATGTTGATTCATTTCTAGGAATTTCTCCGCATGTGTGTGTATTTTAATTCTGCCAATTTTTTACTTTCCAGTTTGTTTTTGCTTTGAATTTTTTTACCCATCGCTATTTATTATCTATTTATCTATTTTTATATATATATAAGAGTTATAATTTTTGTTTTCGTATCTAAGACACGTTAAAAAGGGCAATACTGATGTAAATAGGTAATTCCTAATTTTTATTTTTTCTTTTTTTTTATTTTTCCTAATTCGTGATAAATGGAAAAATGAAAAGTAAATTGACAATCTCCAATATATAAATTATCGTGTCTCTGTTTCAGAATTTCCTTTTAATAAAACCAACCATGTCCCACGTTGCTTCATCCCCTCTGTTATCACATGATGCTGCAGATCATCATCCCTCTCAAGTCAGCGATTTCAACTTAGATGACTCAACTGCAAATGATATTAACCAACACTCACAGTCTTCATTTTTCAATAATGGTCCAACAAGTGATATCATGCATTCAACAACTGGCAGAACAGATCCAATTAACGAAGGCCCAAGAACCGGATTATCTGCAAGTGCTAGTAACGGTACAGAAACTGCACAAAGAATTCGTGTTAATAGAGGTGTTTCAAACATTGATAAAGTCAAAGATACTTTCTCAATAACTGTCCAGGAATCGTTTGAAGAATTCTTGGAAAATTTTAAACTCGATGAAGATAATGAAGAATACGATTCCCAATTTGACGGTAAATTATATCTTTCAAGAATTGCCAAAATGGTAAATGATGAAAGCACGTTACTAAATGTCGATTTCAACCATTTATTAAATTATCAAGACGGTATTCTTTCCGATGCAATTTCTGAACAATTCTACAGATTTCTACCATTCTTACAAAACTCTTTACGTAAAATAGTGGCTCAATACCAACCGCAATATCTAAGAAATCCAAATTCAACATCATTGGATAATGACCTTTCCAAAACCATCGAAAAGGATTTCCAAATTTCGTTCTACAACTTGAAAACAATCAACAGAATTCGTGATTTAAAGGCTGAAAGCATTGGTATGTTAATGTCAATTACCGGTACTGTTACAAGAACAAGTGAAATCAGACCTGAATTATACAAAGCTGCATTCACATGTGATCTATGTAAAGCTTTAGTTACTAACATTGAACAGACTTTTAAATACACCGAACCAACATCGTGTATTAACAACACATGTATTAATCAATCTGAATGGACACTTAATATTTCAAAATCTCAATTTTTAGATTGGCAAAAGGTTAGAATCCAAGAAAATTCAAACGAAATCCCAAATGGTTCCATGCCCCGTACTTTAGATATCATTTTAAGAGGTGAGTTGGTGGATTTAGCTAAACCGGGTGATAAATGTAGATTCACAGGTACAGAAATTGTTTTACCTGATGTTTCCCAGTATCAACTACCTGGTATCAAAGCGGCATCTCTTAGGGTCAAAGGGGGGAGCGGATCAACAGATCCTTTAACCTCTGGTATCAATATGAGATCTTTAGGTGCAAGAGATTTATCTTACAAAATCGCCTTTTTAGGTTGTCATGTGTCATCTATGTCTGGTAACGAGTTAGAAAACAACGATAATAACAGTAGCAGTTCTTTAGAACATTTCTTATCGAACTTAACAACTTTTGAAGTCAACGATTTAAGAGATATGGTGTCTGATAGAAATATCTATTCAAAATTAGTCCAATCTATTTGTCCCACCGTCTATGGTCATGAAGTTGTTAAAAAGGGGATCTTATTACAATTATTAAGTGGTGTTCATAAGAAAACCGTCGAAGGAATTAATTTGAGAGGTGATATCAATGTTTGTATTGTCGGTGATCCGTCCTGTGCAAAATCTCAATTTTTGAAATGGGTTAATAGCTTTACCCCGAGATCTGTTTATACTTCCGGTAAGGCATCATCAGCTGCTGGTTTAACTGCTTCTGTTGTTAAGGATGAAGAAAGTGGGGAATTTACAATTGAAGCAGGTGCGTTGATGTTGGCAGATAATGGTATTTGTTGTATTGACGAATTTGATAAAATGGATGTTGCGGATCAAGTTGCAATTCACGAAGCTATGGAACAACAAACTATCTCAATTGCCAAAGCTGGAATTCATGCCACTTTAAACGCAAGAACATCTATTCTGGCAGCTGCTAATCCAATCGGTGGCAGATACAACCCAAAGGTTGGATTAAGAAGTAATCTAAGTATGACTGGCCCAATTTTATCAAGATTTGACTTATTTTTCGTTATTTTGGACGAATGTAATGAAAAAATAGACACCCAACTGGCAACTCATATTGTTAATTTGCATTTATACCGAGATGATGCTTTAAAACCTCCATTTACCAAGGAGCAAGTTCTGAGGTATATTAGGTATGCAAGAAACGTCAAACCGAAATTAACCAAAGATTCAAGAAATTATTTGATTCAAAGATATAAAGAATTGAGAACAGATGATAGCAGAGATGGTAGATCAAGTTATAGAATTACTGTTAGACAATTGGAATCTTTGATTAGATTAAGTGAAGCAATTGCAAGAGCTAATTGTAAGGATGATATCACTCCTGCTTTTGTTGCTGAAGCTTATGATTTACTAAAACAATCAATTATTAGGGTTGAAAAAGAAGACCTGGAAATTGATGATGATGGTGATGACTTATCGGGTGCTGGTGGTAATGATGGTGGCAATGGCAATGGCGAGGATGATAATGGTAATAATACTGACGACGATCATCACAATGACGACGTTGAGGAACAAGAAATGAGAGCTTCTCAAGATGCATCTACAGCTTCGAAGAATAAAACGAATAAAAAAAATGTCATTCCATATTCCGTGTTTGTTAATCTACGTAATATTTTCTTGCAACACATCAGGGAAAAGGAACTCAAATCGAATCAAGATGCAGAAGACCAAGGTATTGATACACCAAATATCTCTGGTTACACCCAAAAAGACTTACTTGATTGGTATATGGATGTAATTGAAGACCAGCTTGACTCGGTTAATGAATACTGGGGTGAACTGAAAATTGCTAAGAAAGTTCTCAATAAACTGGTTAAAGATAATATCTTAATGAGGGTTAATCCTGATCCAACCGATTTTGATCAAGATCAATTACCTAATGAATTGGCTATAACTCCTGATATGAATGAAGATGAAATTAAGAATGCTAAAAACGAACAAGCTAATTGGAGAAAACGTAGAACTAGAGAATTGAATAGAAAATTGGTTTATATTATCCATCCAAATTGTTCACTAGAAGATTTACTTGGCGAGTTTGAAAATGAAGAAGAAGTTCAAGAAGATTAAAGGAGACTTTAATTACTGTGTTTTATATTTTTTGTGTATTTTTATTGGAGAAAAAAAACTTTTGTATAGTTAAACAAAAACATTTAGATAATTATAATTTTGGAACTAGTCCATTGTTTATATTTTCATACCACCAATCAATGGCAAATTGCCCTTTTTGTGAGTCATATTTATTGATATTGATAATTTTTTCAAACCATAAATCATATAATTTGAAAATATCAACATCACCAACTAACCTATCAATTTCAGATTTAATATCACTTAAATAATATTCCAGTTTTGGTAGTGCAACAAATTGTAAAGTGTCAATCAAAAATGATATGAGGGCACTCCGCCTTGAATTTAACTTTTGGGGAATGATTGTTTCTTGCCCGTTAATGGTTGTGATTATCGGTGGCAATGAAGAATATGAAGATAAATTAATTTGGAACTTAATCAGATCATATAACGTGAGTATCGTCGAGTCCGTTGAACTTGAGGATTTATTTATAACATGTCCACAAGTTTGCACAATTAAGGAAGTCTGATCAATTGATAGCCTTTTAGGGAACTGGGATATGACTTTATCAAAATATGGGAATATAAGATCATATGTAGGATTCCTATACTCAGATCCAAAGTATAAATTTTTGTCGGATGTCCCTAATAAATTCAAATGTTTAATCATTATTGAATGCACTAATTCAACACTATTCTTTGTAGAATCTTGATTATTTAAAATAAACGTCAGTAATGGAAATAACGTCGTTTGGATGAATGAGCTCTTCAAAATCGATAATAAGGATTCAGAAATTTTTAAAAAGTAGTTCAGCTTGCACTCTTCAATTTTGGAAATTTTTGACTTAGATGCAGGAATCCCATTTAATAAGGAGTATATCAAAATGTCTGCCAGTTCTGGATTTCGTTCAATCAATAAATTAACTGATGAATTGAAAACATAATTGTATGAATCAAACCCGCCCGTACCAATTTCGTCAACAATATATGATAAATAAAATAATGATCTTAATATCTTATTTGTAATAATAAACGAAGATTCAGAAAGACCTAAATTACCAGATATGGTTGCGTTTACTGCATTTTCAAAGATCAAGATAATGGTGAAGAATGTGTATTTTAATAAATCCCATTTATCCGAATTCAAATGGATATCAACAAACTTATCATTTGATATATTTGTACAATACAAAACAATAGAATCAAGTGAAGAAGATAGTAAGTTTAGTGATTGACTATTAGGCTGTAAATTGTTTGAGATTTTACCAAATATGAATACCCATTTATTAAGTTGCCTTAAAGTCGGTTTTGATTTCATTAATACTGGATATGAAATAGTTAAATTTGCAAAAATCGAACCTTTCTCTAAACCGTAGTTTGAAAAAAATAATAAGGTCAGTAGATCAGATAGTACATTTGGATTGGAGATTGATAAATTGGCATAAAAAGGGTCTGTCAGATGGTCTTGAATGTAAGGTAATGAAATTAAAAATGAATATTTGTGTTCGTTTGGTAGTGTAGTTAACTTCATTATATATAAAAATGAATCAGAATACATGTTTATAAACAAAGTATTCAAACTTGCAATTACGTTTGAATATGCCGGGAATTCATTATATTTCTTCATTAGATTAATTGAACTTATTAAACCTGACAAAATTGGAATTGATTTCCAATAAAAGTTTGGATCTATCTTACTAGTTTGGCATAATGAATTGTAGATGGACGTATAAAAATCGTGAAATGGAGAAGTTGGATTGGTGATCTTGTATTTTTCAATTATGATAAATTGAAAACATTCAACTATCTTTGATTGATTTTCCAAAGTTAGCAATTCGATTGAATTGAAAAAAATAGGACATTTCAAAAAAATGGTTGTTAATAATTCAATGTTTTGTTTATTCTTTAGTTTAGGGTAGTAATGTGCCAAATACGATAATATTTTATCAGGCTGTGTTGATGGTGTACAATTTGCGATATCATATAATAGATAATCTAATTCGGTCGGTATCTGATATTGCTGATTAATTGGCTGGTAGTATGAATATAGTTGTGATTGTTCAAGAACTTGATGTTCTTGGGGACCCAACTTATTTAGTAAGTTGTTCATTATTTATTGATGCTCACTAGAAGGAGGATTATAGTGATAGCCATAGAATCAAAATATAGTACGCCTTTCAAATTGATTTTTACAATTGTATGCTGGATGTGAATCATCCTATTGTTTTTTTTACAGACAACATATACAATGTCAGTTTCATTGCCCAAGGGATTTAAATATATGCCAGTAACGGCATGGTGCTCTATAGCAATAATGTGTATCCCGCTGCTAATATCAATATTGGATCTCAAACCATATTTTATGTTTGCCTGGGACCCGTTCATTACAAAATGGAATCAATATTGGCGTTTAATAATATTGCAATTGCAATTTCAAAACCAATCGGAAGTTGCAATAGCTAGTGTTCTATTTATTCTCAAATTAAAGGCACTGGAAAGATTATTTGGCAGCCTGAAAATGATTAAAATTGTCTTGTTATTTTATCTCTACAACCTTTTGATGCTTATAATCATTTCGTTCTCATTCTATCAATTCTTGGGATGGGATCTATTTCTACCGTCAGGACCATTTGGAATACTATTTGGATTATATTATCCATATAATAGGTTTGTTCCAGAGACATATGTTTCTGAATTTGATTTTAGTGACCTTGCCAGTTTCAATCCATTAAGTGAAGTCGTTAGTTTAAAAATTACTGATAAGTTTACAACTCACATCTTGTACATTTGTTTGTTTTTCAATGAAGGTATAACATCAACGGTGCCCTCACTGATCGGATATTTTACCGGGTATTTGTATTTTAATGACTTGGTACCATTTAAGGATACATCTATGGGATTTTTGGATTCTATTTATTATAAATTTACAAATAATCTAAGAGAGCAATACACTGTTACAAGGGATAATATTGAAAACCCAGGTAATAATTTCAATGATATTCCAGATAGTCAATCACATACAGTGGATTTAGCGGATGAGGAGATTAACAATAGGGAAGACACACCAACTCCAACATTTGGTGAACGGTTATTAGAAAGATTCAGGAGATAATGAGTAGTGAGGGAGTGTGTGTTTATATATATGGGATTATTTAGATTAGTTATCCTTTAAAGATTTCCTACGTTGAACATCCCAATTATAAACTCTTGCAGTATTAACTTCCATGGTTGTTATATTAGCTCTCAAGTAGTCTAAATCTTCTAGGGTCATAGACTTGGAAGACTTTGTCTTCTCAAGTCTTTCGGTCAACATTTCGATGGCTTCATCAATTGGATATTCAAGCATAACATTTGCACCTAACCAAAGATTAACAGATTTGCACTTTTCAATGGGTATTTTTGCAGTTGCATAGATAGTGTCATTCAATTGATAATCAACAATAAGCTTGTTCTCGTCGCTTTCGTCATCGTTTTCGATTTCAGTTGATCTCTTTTTAAGAAATTGGCACATGCTTAAAGTATTTTGTATATCTGGAATCTTAGTTTCTAAATTGGCCAGTGTAGATCTTTTGCTTTCTTCCATAAATTTGTATTGCTCTAAACGCATTTGTAATTCATTCAGGAAGTTGGTAACGTCAGCATCGGTACAAGTCTTTGGATTGATGAAGTCTTCGATGTTTTCAATGAACTTTGCTTGCGGAATACCACGAAGGTTGGTTTCTCCCGTTTTTAGACGGTCTGTGGACATTGTGTGAATGGTTCGGTGGCAACTAACAGTCCCTGTTGTGTTTGCACATGTATTGATCTAAATAAATGCAAAATTCATGTTGCCCAGAAGAGGGTTTTGCTTTTCCAGCACGTGACTTTTAACTTATAGGAAACCCTGTTTTTGTCTCGCACAGTTTTTTTTTTTTTTCTCAATTTTCAATTTTTGCTTTTTCGTTTTTCTTTCTGCTTTCTCTTCATGAGAATTGAAATTTCTAGTCTGACCTTTCTTTTCTTCTCTTCTGAACTTCTTCATTTACCAGCCAAAACAAGTCAAAATGGGTAGAGACCACTTCAAGAAGCCACACGAAAAGAGTTCCCACAGAGCTGCTCCAAAGTCTGACAATGTCTACTTAGCATCCCTTGTTAAGTTATACTCATTCTTAGCACGTATGTATTGATCAAAATTGTTTCATTTTCATCATTATATCATCATTTCTTTTTAATTCTTGCTGTCTATAATTACATATCTGAGTATGTGCTCGGGCCTACTCTGGGTTTGTTATATTTACTAACTTACCAATCCAATTCTTGGTGAATTTTAAGGTTGTTTAGTGTCTTTTTTTGACATTATTATGACAATCTCCTTATTCTGCAAGTGCCTATTAATTTATTCAAAATGATTAATTATGAAGTGCGATTATAGAGCAGAGTTAAAGAAAGGATGATCAATATTGGAGAAATCTGATATTGATGTACTTTTCGATAAAGCAAGATACTAACAGTATTATCCTCTCTAATTTTTTTTACTACAGGTAGAACTGATGCTTCATTCAACAAGGTTATATTAAGACAATTATTCTTATCTAAGATCAACAAGCCACCTGTTTCAGTTTCAAGAATCGCAAGAGCATTAAAGCCAGAAGCTTCCGCTAACAAGATTGTTGTTGTTGGTGGTACCGTTACTGATGATGTCAGAATCCACGCTTTCCCAAAGGCAACTGTTGCTGCATTAAAGTTCACCAAGGGTGCTAAGGCTACCATCTTAAAGAATGGTGGTGAAGCTATCACTTTAGATGAATTAGCTTTAAGAGCTCCAACTGGTAAGAACACTTTAATCTTAAGAGGTCCAAGAAACTCCAGAGAAGCTGTTAGACATTTCGGTTTCGGTCCACACAAGAACAAGGCTCCAAAGGTTCAATCCAAGGGTAGAAAGTTCGAAAGAGCAAGAGGTAAGAGAAGATCAAGAGGTTTCAAGGTCTAATCTAATTAACATTGGAATTAAATCTTTTGAATACAACTCTTGTTACTGTATGTATAGCTCTGTGTTTTACACTTGTATAATAAAAGCTGTGCGTATAATACACTTATAAATATTTTCTAATTAATATTGTCGGTAATTTTATAATATCATGTTTGTAGTAATTCGATAAAGCGACTGGAGAATGTTACTTACAGTTCTCTCTATAATATCCTCAATTCTACTTCCTATTAAGGTAATTTTCATATGAGAAAACATGTTGAGGTTCTTGACGATTTCCATGTGACTGTGTTTTTGGGTAGGAAATGAGCGTGATCTAAAATTGTTCTGTGCGGTGCGCCGGTGTGCTGTTCCCCCCTTGCACCGCACACACGCGTCGTCCCGCCTTTCCACAATCTCTCTCTCATCTCCCATTCTCTCGCTCTGCTGAGTCGAGTATCCTGTGAAAAATTTGTATTGGAAGAATTCAACACATAGGTGATTAATAGAACTTTGGATATCAAGTATCGACAATCATGCCAGGTGTTACCGTTAGGTACGTATACTAAAGATATCATATTGTTAATGTTAGAGATTATACCACAGATTATGAATTATACTTGTTATTGAAATGTTGAAAAGTCTGATATTGAATTGTAGATTTCGAAATGCCAATTTTAAAAAAGAATTGTTAATGAAATTACATACACCTTAGAACGACGTTATAGAAAATGATCAAAACATTTTGCTGAGTTATTTAAAATACTAAATGGTGAATTCAACAAATTACATTAAAGTTTTCTTGTAGTTGAAATTATAGATTATAGATTATCACATAATTTGAGTTATTGCCAACTAATGAATTTTAACAACCTATTTAAATTAATACATATTGTTCTTGTCTGTGATTCGAAGGATTTCTAATGCAATATCCACTGTTCTTATATGAATAAGTCATACTAACTTTTTATTTCCTTTTTCATGCTATTCCATTTTTTATTACAGAGACGTTTCTGCACAAGATTTCATCAACGCTTACGCACAATTCTTACAAAGACAAGGTAAGTTAGAAGTTCCTTCATACGTTGAATTAGTTAAGACTTCTGCAGGTAATGAATTACCACCACAAGATGCTGAAGGTTGGTTCTACAAGAGAGCAGCTTCAGTTGCTAGACATATCTACTTAAGAAAGACCGTTGGTATTGGTAAGTTAAACAAAACCTACGGTGGTGCTAAGAACAGAGGTCCAAAGCCAGGTAAGCACACCGATGCTTCCGGTTCCGTCAACAGAAGAGTTGTCCAAGCTTTAGAAAAAATTGGTGTCTTAGAACTTGCTGAAAACGGTGGTAGAAAGATTTCTGAAAACGGTCAAAGAGATTTAGATCGTATTGCTGCTCAAACTTTAGAAGCAGAAGATGATGAATAATTGTGTTCTTAGAACTAAATTACTTATATAAAAATCTATCTATAAATCTAAATTTGTTGTTTAAATAGCTAAATCCCCCACATTTCTAATAAAACAAAGTCACATTAATAATGATTATTATTTAATTTATATATCTTTACTTGCTTTAGAAAATTTATTAAAATATCTTTCTCTGAAGTTGTTTGTACCCTCTCTATCCTCAGATTTAATTGTTAAGCCTTTGTAATTGTGATCCCTTTTAACATAAACCAATAGCCTTCTTGACCATTTATGGAAATCTTGGACTAATTCGTAAATCAATTCTAAGCTTGCATGTTGTGGTATCATTGTCGGTATATTTTCATCATTCGCAACTGGCATCCAAAAACATAGTCTTGAGCCAACATCTAATCTATTGCTTGCAAATTCCAATAAATCATCCAACAGTAAGTCTAATGAGTATGTTTTCTTTGGTTGAATATAATCTTTCCTTAAATAGGCCAACTGCCCATCAATGATAATATTTTCTCTTCCTTCTTTTGAATTCACAGTACCACAAACCTTAACACCTTCACGAACTCCATAAGGTGGATCACAAATAATAGACCCAAATTTTAAGTTATCTCTAAAGGCATTATTTGTAAAATCCATACATAAGACATCAGTAAATTGAAGAGGCTTTTTATAGTAATCAAAATTATTTTTTAATCTTCTATTTGGTCCCTTGCCTTTTAATGTTAGAAAATCAATATCTGATCCAATAGTGACACCACCAAATTCGGAGGCTGTAACTAAGAATGACCCAGTTCCCACAAACGGATCGTAAATTAGATCATTCTTTTTAACTTGTCCGATGTTACATGTAAATAATGATAATTCAGCATCAAACGAGGTTGTACCAAAATACGGTCTCTTCTTAATATCATATTTTTCAACAACACCCCTACTTCTTGCGCTTAAATTGATTTGTCTCCCAAACCATAAATGATCCGGTTTCTCTAATGGGAACAAATTATCACCGAGGGAATATTGCTCTACAACGGTGAACACATGATCTGGATTTTTCATTCTAATTTTACCTTCAAATTCCAAATATGCAAATCCTTCAAATAATTTAATCTGTTCATCCCTTGATTTTTTACCACCTTGGAAAGTCAAGTTTTCAAATTTAAACGTTGTGTTCATGAATGGCTCTCTGAATAAATCCATTTTTGACTTAACATCTTCGTATAACTCATCAATTGTTGATCCATGTCCCCATAATTCATAAATTCCTTTTGCTAAAATAGCTCTATCAATTAGTTTATATGCTTCATCATCATTTTTCAACTTGACTATTAAAAATGGATGTTCTTCAGAATGTGATGAAAAATCAGCTTCGATATCATACAAGTTCGCCAATGACTCTAATTCTGCCTTCCTGAAATTCGGATAACTTTGGGCCAAAAAGATGAGGTATTCTTTCATCTTAAGGAATGCTATATTACTTTCAGTTTTATTGATATTCTGTAAAAATTCTGGAAAATACTGAAAATGAAATTTTTTTTATTTTCAAATTTTAAATTTTCATGTTGATATCCTCAAAAATTGCATACGTAAAATTCAAATTTCTATAAAAGCTCGTCGATTTCCACTTTCTGTTCACTGAGGGCAAATAACCCCTTTTTCTTCTGCAGACTTATGTTATTACGTTTAAGTGTCAATTAACTTCTATATATCTGTTGATTTATATACTGTTTCATACACTGTTATATTTATATATTCTAGTTAGTTATTTAATAAATTCAAAAAAAAATTAATAATTCAAAGAAACTATCCCAGAAGGAAATCACAATTATTTATAACTTTTCAATTGTAAAGTATATTTTTTAAATTCACATATTTTGGTTATAGTTTTATAGATTTAGAGTTACTTTTGACTATTATACTGTTATTATACTATATTATATTTATAAAATCTACTTACCTTTACTGAAAAATGTCCAATAATTTTGAAGACGACGAAGCATTATTTGATGACATTTATTCTGGTGATCAACCAAAGTCTGTTGATACTGCACCATCAATTTCAACAGAACAAAAACCGGTAGTTGAAAAGGCAGAACCTGTTTCTGCATCTGAATCTACCCCTGCAATTGCACCTGCACCTGCACCTGCACCAACAGCCTTTTCAGCAACTGAATCTGAAACTAACACAGAAACTGCCATTACAGGTGGAACTGGAACTGAAGTTAATCAATCTTTTAGTGAGACTTCACCAGTTGTTCCTGCTGTACAACCTGCTGACCAATCTCAAGTTCAACCAACTGCCCCTGATGCTAATGGTGCTCCAGGTCAAGTTGATTACGCAGCTGCATTCCAACAATTACAACAATATCAAGCGATGCAACAACAACAACAATCAAATGGTTCACCACCACCAAATTCAACACCAATGCAAATGATGGGTATGATGCCAGGTATGCAAAGTATGATGCCAGGAATGATGCCAGGTATGATGCCAGGTATGATGTCCGGTATGCCAGGTATGATGCCAGGTATGATCCCCAATGCACAACAGTTCCAACAATTCCAACAACAGCCAGCAGACTCTAATGTAGAACAAGCTCAACCAGAAACTAATGTACATATTCCAGACATTACTGAGATTGAAGCACCAACAGATTACAAGGATACTGTGAAAGCAGACATGGCGAATAAAGATCTAGGTAAGTTATTTATTGGTGGTTTGAATTGGGAAACTGATGAAGATAGATTAAAACAATACTTTAGTAAATACGGTGAAGTTTTAGAAATTAATGTTATGAGAGATAACAATACTGGTAAATCAAGAGGTTTTGCGTTTTTGACATTTGCAGCAAGTGACAGTGTTGATGCAGTCATGAGAGAAAAGCATATTCTGGATGGTAAGTTAATTGATCCAAAGAGGGCAATTCCAAAGGATGAACAAGAAAAGGTTGGTAAAGTTTTTGTTGGTGGTATTGCAGCTGATGTTACACCTGAAGAATTTAGATCATATTTTGAAAAGTTTGGTACAATTATTGATTCACAATTGATGATTAATAAAGATACCGGTAAATCAAGAGGTTATGGATTTGTTACATACGATTCTGCAGAAGCAGTTGAAAGAGCAACAAAACATAACTATGTTATGTTCCATGACAAAAAAATGGAAATTAAAAAGGCAGCACCTAGAACTCAACATTTAAAGGCTCAAGGTAGATCATTGGACAACTTATCCCCATACGGTAATGGAATTGTCAATCCAAATGCGATGAACAACTTTAATGCAAATAACCAAAATAATATGAATAATAATATGAATAATATGAATAGCAACAATAGCAACATGTCACAATATTGGCAACAAATGCACCAAATGCAACAAATGCAACAGATGCAACAATATTGGATGCAAATGCAACAACAGCAACAACAACAACAGCAACAACAACAAGAGCAACAAAATCAACTAATGTCACCTAGCTCTCAAGATGCACAATTAAACATGTATCAAAGTAATAATAATAACAATAATAACAACAATGATGATGATGATGTACCAAATCCACAAGAACATGATCATTATGGAAGATATAATGGTGATGACAGGCGATATGCAAATAATAGATCATATGATGATTATGACAATGACTATGATAATGATGATAATGATTCAAGAAAAAATCTACCATCAGGTCCTAAAAAGCTGAGAGAAAAAAATGCATCAAATGGTGGTGGAAGTAGATATAACGATAGAAGATCTGGTGGTGGAGGAGGTGGTAGAAGAGGTGGTAAGTACAGATCTGGTGGAGGTGGAAGTGGAGGCGGTAGTGGTGGTAGAAGAAGAGATTATCATCCATATCGTAGATAAGGTTAGGTATTCGCATATATAATGGATGTACTATTTAATGAATTAATTTAATGCTGTGGCTAAAAAGATTGATTAGAATAAACATTATACTGCAATTCACCACCGTATATACTACAATTAGCTAATTTATAGTTTTTTCTAAAAAAAAAAAATCTAGTTATCAGTTATTATGATTTGACCTGTATAAATGTAAACTCCATGTAATTTTCAATAAATTTCGAAAAAAATCTTCAAAAAACCTGAAAAATGAAAAAAATCCTAAACCTAATTTCAAATTTCCAGTTTTTAATTCTACAAAAAAAAAATTAAAATCTCAAAAAAATTTTCATATTGTAACCATAATCTATCAGAAGAAACGCTTTTTCTAACTAACCAAACAATTGAATCATGTCATCATCAAGCGATGATGAAGACGTTAACGTCTGGTCCTCGCTTACCAACCAAGGAGGAGGTTTATCAAGTGATTCCGAATCAGAATCAGAATCAGATTATGAATCAGGTAATGTTCAAGATGAAATTCTTTCTTCCGATTCGGAATCGGAAAATGAGCAAGACGACCAACCAAAGAAGAAAAAGGCAAAGACAGCAACAAATAACAGCAAACCTGATCTCTCCTTCCCAAAATTAGAAATCGACGATGATGTCAATAGTGATGATGCAACTAATGAGCATGAAGAAGATATGTATTTCATTGCACAAGAACAAGCACAACAAGCCAAAGGTAAAAACAAAGGGTCCTTTGCATCATTCGGATTAAGCAAATTCATTCTTTCGAATATTAACAAGAAGGGATATAAACAACCAACACCAATTCAACGTAAAACCATTCCATTGATTATGTCAAACCGTGATGTCGTTGGTATGGCTCGTACAGGTAGTGGTAAAACTGCAGCGTTTTTATTACCATTAATTGAGAAATTGAAAACACACAGTGCTAAAATCGGTATCAGGGCCATTATCCTTTCCCCATCCAGAGAATTGGCGGTTCAAACACATAAACAATTTAAAGAATTTTCGAAAGGTAGTGACTTAAGAAGTTTGTTGTTAATTGGTGGTGATTCATTAGAGGATCAATTTGGTGCCATGGTTAACAACCCAGATGTTGTTATTGCCACACCTGGTAGATTTTTACATTTGAAAGTTGAAATGAGATTAGATTTATCGAGTATTGAATTCATGATCTATGATGAAGCTGATAGATTGTTTGAAATGGGGTTTGCGGAACAGTTAAATGAGTTATTAGCAAGTTTACCAGAACGTAGACAGAGTATGTTGTTTAGTGCCACGTTACCTAGAAATTTAGTTGATTTTGCGAAAGCTGGGTTAATTAATCCAGTTTTGGTCCGGTTGGATGCAGAAAGTAAAATCAGTGATGAATTAGAAATGTGCTTTTTCTCAATCAAGAAGAATGAAAGGGAAGCTGGCTTGTTAAGTATTTTACAAGACGTTATTAAGATGCCATTAGCTACAAAGGAACAGTTGAAGAAATTACATGATGCAAATAACACCTTTAATGATAGTGATAGTGATAGTGAAAATGAATCCAAGAAGGATAGAAGCAAAAAGAAGGTTAGAGCTAAGGTTAAATTTCCTAAAGCCAATGAATTACCAAGTGAATTTTCCACCATTGTTTTCGTGCCAACAAGACATCACGTTGAATATATTACAAATATTTTTAAAGCTGCCAATTATCCAGTTTCGTATATTTATGGTTCATTGGACCAACATGCAAGAAGACAACAATTACAGAATTTCAGATTAGGATTGAGTTCGATTTTAGTTGTTACGGATGTTGCAGCGAGAGGTATTGATATCCCAATTTTAGCAAACGTGATTAACTATACATTGCCATCATCATCCAAGGTTTTCATCCACAGAGTTGGTAGAACTGCGAGAGCTGGTAATAAAGGTTGGGCCTATTCGATTATTGGAGAAAATGAGGTGCCTTATTTATTAGATTTAGAGATTTTCCTTGGACGTAAGATATTATTGAGTCAAATGCATTTAAAGAAAGTTGAATTATTAAAGGCAAATGGACTTGCTGAGCCCATTGTTTCATACAGCAAAAGGCTAGTTCTTGGATCAATACCAAGACTAGAAATTGAAGTGATGGAAGATTTATTTGAAACTATATTAAGACACAATTTTGATGTTAAGACCTTAAGAGGGGTTTGTGAAAAGGCTGAAAAATTGTATATGAGAAGTAGACAACCTGCATCACAGGAAAGTGTCCGTAGAGGTAAGGAGTTGGTAAGTGTTGGATGGGACGACCAAAACTTAATTTTTGGTAAAAACTTGGATGATGAAAAAAACGAATTTTTGGCCAAACTACAAGATAGAAGAAATAAAGAAACTGTATTTGAAATTGGTAAGAAGGACGAAGGGTTGGTTGAACTAATGAACAAAAGAAGAAAGCAAATTGCACCTGTGCAAGCAAGATTACTCGAAAGAAGAGCGTTGTTAGAAAAGGAAAGATTATTGGGGCTATCCCATACATTGGAAGATGAGATAATGAAGGATGAGGATGAAGGATCAAAAGAAGTTGGATTCGGTGTTAATGAGGAAGAGTTAATGAGAGATTTTGAAGATGGAGATGAAGCGTTAAACAATACCAAGAAGAGGAAGAAAACATTTAGAGATCCTACTAATTATATGTCGTATTATGCCCCAAGAAATGTTATCCAAGACCAACAACTCTCAATCGGTTCTTCTAGTTCGGGTAATTTCGTCAGTGAAGCCAATAAGGCGGCCTTTGACATTGATGGAGAGGACGACAAAATCCAAATTCATAAACAAGCACCAAAGGTTGTTTGGGAAAAGAACAAGTATGTGCGTAAGCAGGACGACAGGAAGTTTATCATTAGTGAAAGTGGACAACGAATTCCTGCAAGTTTCCGTAGTGGTAAATTTGAAGAATGGAAGGAAAAACATCATATTGGCAACATCAAGGTTGGTAGCAGAGAAGGAGGCAAAGGTGGCAGTTTTAGCAGCAACCTAAATGGTAGTCGTATTGGTGGCAGATTTAAACACCACAGTGATAAGGCGCCTAAGATGGCGGACAAGAGGCGTGACGATTATCATAAACAGATGGATAAGGTGAAAAAGGCTACGGAGAGAGGTGTTTCTGTTAAAGGATACGTTAGTAAGGGAAGCGGGAAAAATGAGATCCGTAGCAGTGAAAACATTCGGAAGAGTCGTGCACAGAAGGAACAACGTCGTGCCAAGAACGCTAGACCTTCGAGGAAGAGAAAGTAGAGGATTGTGTGTATGGTGTAGAGTAGTAGATAAAATAATACAATATAAAACACACGCTAACTTACCAGCAAAAAGCTCCAACAAAGCTTAGTTAGGACCCCCCACGTAAACCGTGCGGACGCCGTGAAAAACTTGGGGTGGAGTCCGGCGTAATTATGGTTTGGGGCGGGGGTGTTTTTTGTGTTTTTCGATTTTGTGCAGCTGCAAATGGATTCCACATTTTTCGGGGCCTAGTATAAATAGGGAACGGTGTCCTGTGGGTGGGTGTCTTCCTGGAGTGACGGTGTTTTCTCTTAGTTCTCCTGTTTGATATCTTTGACCTATCTACCAGTGTCCCACCTGAGTCTCACCACGTCTGTCTAACCCCTCCCAACATAATGAACTCCGTCTCGGACCCTTCTCACACGGACCCAAAAGCTAACTCCTCACCCCCTATCACGTCCCATTCGTCGGCAGCGTCTTCTGCTCCTGCATCTGTGGCTGCTTCTCCCTCTCCTGCTCCTTCACCAGACTATACAACCTCTTATTGTCCTATTAAAAACCTGACGGTTGTATCGAAAACATCCAACGCCTCCCCAGCTATGGCCACTGACGATTCCAAATTAAATGACAAAACTGACGATTTAAAGCTACATGATAAAACCTTTACACAAAAGGCGCAGATTAAACCATGGTTACAAACGCAGTTGCAACCTACAGGGATCGATATCGTTATTGAACGTTCGGATGATACCAAGATTGTTTTCAAGTGTAAATATCAGCCATGCCCTAAATCGAAATCTAAGGTCAAAACAGTGTGTCCATTCAGAATCAGGGCTAACTACTCCATACGTCTGAAGTTATGGTCTTTGGTGGTTGTGAATAAGAGTCATAATCATGCTTATAACAGTGTTCCTAACCCACCAACTAATGCTAAGACATCAGCAGCTACTGCACGTGTAACCAAACCCTCGGTCCCATCAAAGATATCTCCATCTACTTTGACTCCCAAAATTTCCCCCTTATCGGACTCCAATCTGCGTGAAATGCTGAGCTCGAGTAATTTTAGCTTTAATGATAACACGTCTCACATCAACTTGAAGGTTCAAATAAGGAGAATCGAAGATACGTTAAAGACTATTGAGACACTCAACTATATACCAGAAGACTCCAAAGAAAGAATAGTAAATAGCGTGTTGGTGGTATTGAATAATTTAATCAATGAAGCTGCCATGAACAATAATCCTAATAATACTAATACTAATACTAATAACACTAATAATAATACCAATGTCAATAATAATAATACCAATGTCAATATTAATAATACCAGTGGTAATATAATTTTACCACCTATCTCAAACACGTTACCCCCACCACCTAAATTGACGGGGGAACTTATCAAATTGCCAAAACTCAACCTGAATGATCCCATCAATTAGGAGTCGGTAATATACACATCCATAACCATCTCTGTACTTTTCTGTATATTTTCTTTTTTTTCCTGTTTCATTCAATGTTTTTTATAATACTTATCTTTTGTGTGCGTTTTTTTTTCGGATTTTAATATAGTTTCTAATACCTCTATCGAAATTAGTACTTTTCTTATATATTACACAGTATCTATTTATAAAAGATCACTCAATCACAGAAGGAAAACCAGCGGACTAACCAATGTATGTGGGTTCTAACTTAACGCTTCACTTCTTCCTACTCCATCTCTTTCTGCCTCTTATTCATCACTTCTAAAAACATTCTTACATTCCAAACAAACATAAAACAAAACCATACTTGTATCTTTCCTTCTTTGTTGACTTTGGAAAAAGACACACTCGTTATTGTGGCATTTTGGGCAGATTTTGTCACTTCTTGGTAATTTCGGATCGCTTCCAATATCGTCCACAACTCCAGCGGTCTCACCGATGTTTGTAATCAACTCATGTCTGTAAACTCTTGGAGAATTTGCCAGCTCGGAATACGAGCAGTTTCTACATTGATAAAGAAGTCGACGATTCACCTTATCTTCTTTCGGATAAAGCATGTTGTTGCATTCAGCACAGAACTTAAAGGACATCTTCTCTCAAACGGTAGCTTCAGTCTTCTGACCTTATCACCTCCGAATTACCTTCTTCCTTCTGCTTCCTCTTCATCAACTAGCAAACTTCTCTCACGAATTCGTGTTCACAATTCTTGCCCTCGAACGGCACAACGCGCGTGGACCATGTGCACACCTCATGTGTCCTCTTTTTTTCTATAGTGCGTCCAATTTTTCACTTTTTCAACATGAATACAAGACAGGAAAGCAGGAGATACACACTATAACATACAGACATAGTTGATTCGTTAAGCCATCGCCATGTACGCATTAAGAACCATCAGACCAGCATCCACATCCAGACTCCTCGTCTCATCTCTTCGAGTTGCAACTAGATTCAACTCCACTGCTACCGAATCTGCACCAGTTGATCCTAAAATCCAAACAATTGTTGACTCCATTTCAAAATTAACCTTAGTCGAAACCTCCTCATTAATCAAAGCTCTTAAATCTCAACTTGATATTCCAGATATGGCGTTCCCTGTTGGTGGTGCTGTTGCTGCACCAGCTCCTGCAGCTGCAGAAGCTGATGCTGAAGCCGACGCTGCACCAGCTGCTGCTGAAAAGACCATTTTCAACATCAAATTAGAAAGTTTCGATGCAAAGACCAAGGCCAAGGTCATCAAAGAAGTTAAGGGTTTATTAGGCTTATCCTTAGTTGACTCAAAGAAGTTTGTTGAATCTGCACCGAAGGTCTTAAAGGAAAACGTTGCTAAAGAAGATGCTGAAAAAATTAAGAAAACTTTAGAAGATTTAGGTGCAAAGGTTACTTTAGAATAAATTTCTTAAAATTATTACTCTTGTATATATATATATATTTCCATCTATATAACTTATCTCTTAATTCTTCATTTACAATACATTCAATTGTAAATTTTGTAATTTGAGATTCAAATTATTTAAAAATTCTTCAGCATTACCGTTTTGATCATCATGATCTTCATCACTTTCGTATCTATATAATGTTTTGAACAGTTTATATTTTGAACTTTCTTTTGGGGCTTCAATAACATTATTTTCTTCTTCTCTAGCATCGCCGCCATCTTCAACAACCTCTACATTGTCCACATTTTTAAAATCATTGCAATACTCAAACACAAATAGTTTTACAGACACAGCAATCAATTTCCAGTTTTCCAATTCCATGTCCTCATATCTATTCTTCTTCTTCCGCTTCTTCAAATGCTGCAGATATAGTTTCTGCAAACCCTTGATATGAATGATTAAACTGCCAATCATATAATTGGATTCATTGCATATACTATCTTCGAGTTTGTGCAAACATTCATTTAGAACTTCTAAAATCACATCACTATCATCATTTTTCCCACTAAGGATAATGTACAAACTTGAATTCGTCGTTGGATGACAGAAACTATTGTTGACATCACTATCTACCAACTGTGCTTTATTTATGGAATTCAACGATGATGATTCCATCGAGGAAATAGAAGGAATTGATAATGATGGTGACGATTTTGAAGGTTTAGAAGTTTTTGAAGATTTTAAAGATGCTCTTTTAAACTTTTCAAAGATCCATGAAAATGATCCATCAACCTCTGCATCTGCTTTTGTCTTTGCGGATGCATCTTTTGGTTGCTTTAATGTTTGTTCTCTCACTGTGCATTCATCCATATCCAGATTTGAATTACTTTGTTCTGTTTGAGATATCGATCTTGAACGTATCGTATTGTTATTAGTTTCATATTTGCGACTACGTCTTAGTGTTACGGTTTCGTTATACAATGACATTATTGTCATACGGATGTATCAGCAAAGCGTTGGTTTGTTTAGAGATAACAGTTAATGTGGAGTTGAGGGCTATTTGTCTCAATAGGGAAATTTTGGATTTAGCTTTCATGTTTTGCGTTGGCTGTGATGATGAAATTTACGAAAAACAATAGATAAAATTAACTTAAGAAAAACATAAAAAGCAAACCATTAAACTAGGAACAAAAAATAAATTAAACAAATTAACATAGTAAACCAATAAGATGATCGTAATCATACATGATTGATGATGCACTCTCTCTCTCTCTCTCTCTCCTACTACCACCAAAAAAAACCTCCTTTTCTCAGAACTCTAAGAAATATTTTGCATATGGATCATCGCATTTAATTCCATAGTCTAACTGTTCTTCCGGATAATGATCAAACAGACTGGTATCACCTACACCTGCTGTAATTGGAGGGTCATAAGGAGTTTCGATATCCTTTAAAAGTAACTTTTCCCAAACAACTTCAGTAAACCAAGCGTGGTTTCTGATATCCGCAGGACCGTTTTGTAAATTACCCAATCTTCTGGTTAAATCAGGCGTAATCAGTTTTGCCAATAAATCAATAGCATCTGGGTGGAAATGTGATGGATAACGAACCTTACATAATAAGATCTTTTCATAGGTTTTCATTGGGGTTTGATCAAAAAATGGTGTGAAACCTGCCAACATTTCATAAATCAAAATACCCAAAGACCACCAATCAACACTTTTATTGTAGGGTTTGGTAGTAATGACTTCAGGTGCAATGTAATCCGGTGTACCACATAAAGTCCAAGTAACGGTTGGGACTTCTTTTGCAAATCCAAAATCTGTTAATTTAATATGACCATTTCTATCCAACAAGATATTTTCCGGTTTCAAATCTCTGTAAATTATATTATGAGAATGCAAGTATTCTAATGAAAGGATGACTTCAGCAGCATAAAATTTAGCAACTGGGTTTGGGAATTTTTGAGATTTTCTTAATAATGAAAACAATTCACCACCTTCAATATAATCCATAACCATGAATAAATTTCTACCATCTTGAAAGGTACCCCACATTCTAATTAAAAATGGATGCTCGACTAATTTAAGCATTCTTCTTTCGTCATTGGTATGTTCCACTTGTTTCATTTTGATAACTTGATGTTTTTTCAAAACTTTGATGGCATAATATCTATGATTATGGACACTTCTAACGAGATGAACCCTACCAAAAGATCCTGTACCTAAAGTTCTCATAATGTGGAAATCACGTAATGTATATTTCCCCTTTGATGATGTATCCCTATTAGGTAATAAACTCTGGCCATTCAGCTTCCTTTGTAATAACTGATAATTCGGTTGAATGATGGCTTGATAAGATGGCATACGTTTTAGGGCGCTTAATTGGAGTTTTTCATCAGGGGTTAATTCAGCAAAAAACTGTTGGTAGGCTTGTTGTTCTGCTTGTTGTTTTGCATCTGCTTCTGCAAGAGCTTTTGCCTCTGCTCTTGCTTCTGCATCTGCTCTTTCCTGTTCTTCTTGTAGGCGCTGTTCTTTTAGGCGTTGTTGTTCTTGTTGGTGTTCACAATATTTTTGTATTTCGTATTGGTATCTTGCTTGAGTTTCTGCACGTACTTCAGCAGGTGTCTTTTCTTTAGCTTCCTTAACAATTCTAGCTTGGACTTTATCAACAACAACTGATAATTGTTGGTCCAATTGTCCTCCTACAGGCTGTTGCTGTTGCTGGTACTGGATTTGTTGTTGTTGGTGTTGCGGTTGTTGTAGTTGCAATTGATTGATATCCAAGGATACCGAGTTTCTAAGATTATGAAGCAAGTGATACTGTTGCTGCATTGTGTTCAGTGGGGTGTCTTTCAGTGAACGGATGTATGTTCAACAGTGCAATTTATATGTACCCTACACATTTTTGGAGTAAGGAGAAGTTGGGAAAGGTGCAAAAAACACAAATCGCTAGCCGCAAATTGGATTTGGAATTGTTGAGCATGATGAGAGGCTGCGTCGATCGGCGCGACGAGCGTTCTTGCCTTTTTTTTCCAGTGAAAAAACGAAAATGAAAAAATGAAAATGAAAATGAAAAATTTACATGAATATTGGAAGAAGGAACAAAAATATCCAGAAAAGCATACCTTTTTCTCCATTTTTCGAAGCAACAAAATATGTCTGAATTAACTGCAGAACAGGTGGATATCGCAAGAAAACATGATTTATCACAAAATTTATTCGATTTTATGGATAGACATTTAATGTATCCGATTTTGGAAAATCTCGTTAACATTTACGACTCTTCTAAAATTGATGAACTGGAATTTGAGATTTTAAAAGACACTTATATGACCAAACTGTTAAAGGATATCTATCTCAATTTACATCCAAATGAAACCGACTTACCAGAAAAATATTTGGCTAGAGAAAACGAAATTATTAATAAGTTATTACCATTAAATGAATCCACCAAGAAAACACTGGAAATTTTATGTTCCAACGAAGTCCAAGGAAATTTAAAACAAGACAAGCTGTTAAACAGACAATTAATTTTAAAGTTTGGAATTGATGATGAGAAAATTCTGGAATTATATGAGTTTGGTAAGTTGCAGTTTAATAGAGGTGATTATGTTATGTCATCAGATTTATTAAACAATTTCAAGTTATTATCCACCAATGAATCATTAATTTTAAAGGCAATTTGTGGTAAGTTTATTAGTGACATAATTAGTAATGATATAAAGGAAAGCAAAAATGAAATGAACAAATTAAGGGAAATAATTGATAATAGAAACTATCAAGGTACAACATTAGAACAATTAAAATTTAGAAATTGGTTAATCCACAACTCATTATTTTTATTCTTCAATGAAATTGAATTAAGTAATCAATTTAAGAACAAGGAAACCCCTAGTCAATTGTTACAAATGAATGAAATTTTCATTTCATCATCTTACTTATCAAGTATTGAAGCGTCATGTCCATGGATTTTAAGATATTTAATTGCTAGTGTTTTATACACCAAGGATTTCAAGAAATTAAGGGACCTGATTAGGGCTATTGAAATTGAAAACTATGAATTCAACGATCCATTTACTAATTTGATCAATTCAATTTTCATTAAGTTCAATTACAATGAATTAAAGCAAGTTGTTAAGGAAATCAAGGTTTTAATCGAGACAGATTTCTTCATTAAGAACGTAAACAAAGAATTATTACTGAAGAATATTTACGAGTTAGTTTTGAAAAACATTTTAAAGATCTACAAGTTTTTACCATTAAAGAACTTGAACTCCTTTGTTGGGGATGATGATGACGAGCTAATTTTGGAAATCATCAAGGAAAACGAAAACGATTTGAAGTTTGAAAATGGTGTCTTAAGTTTAAACGTTGATGTCAATGATGAATATTTCCAAATCTACGAAAAGACAAAGGCATTAAGTTTCAAGTCAACCCAATTTCAGAACAATGCATTCGGTAAAGAGTAAATTATATAACTATATAATGGTATAATTTTTACATATATTTATACACACACATATATATATATATATACAAGTAGAGGTTTTTTAAAAAAAAGTATGTTTCTCTTTTAACTATCTATTCTCTTGGAACTATTTTGAAGTTTTTGGTTTGTTTGTTGAAACCGTTATCGAAATTCTTGAATCTTGGCTTGTTAGCTTCCAAACTTTCATATGCAGAATCATCAGTGAAGAAATGTTCCTTACAAATTTCAACAACTTCTCTGAATTTAGCTTCACCGTTTTCCTTATACTTGATGACTTTGTCCATGTTTTTCAAAGTCAAAGGGTCTGGTTTTAAGTTTTGGAGCTCTAATCTGGCTATGATTTTAGCAACGTACCAGAACATCATTTCCTTGCATTCGTTGTCTACCATTTCCAAAATAACTTGTGGTGCATTATCCCCGAATCTGGATTCAATATGAATGGTTCTTGTGTAACCATTAGATCTATTAGAATAACGGTCAACGAATTCGTTTAATTTAGGGATGGTTATGTCTTGGTTGTATAGTTTGCCGTATAATAAATGGTTCCATTTGTTGCCACTGTTGTGTTTTGTTTTCGTAATTAGGTTTTCCAGGTATGAAGCTGTTAGTTTGGCCTTTGCAGGGGTGGTTATTATGTGTTCATGTTGGATGAGGGAGGAAACAAGGTTTCTGAGGGTGTGCTTGAGGGCTTTAGGGGATCTTCCAAGGGTCATGGTGGGGGGGTGCCTTGTTGGTGGTTAAGAGATAATGGTCTGGAACTGGACGTTGAAAATGGAGAGAAAAATCGAAGTTGGAAATTTCATGGTGAAAATTTGAAATTTGAAATTTGAGGATTGAGGATTGAGGATTGAGGATTGAGGATTGTGGACGGAATAGTGGTGGTTATGGTGGTGGGTTTTCCCATGTATATGAGAATAAGTGGTCATGGTATATGGAGAAATGTGTAGAGTGTTGTGGGGAATGGGATGTAGGTAGGTATTCAAGGGTGGGTGTATTTGGAATATGTGATATAGAGAACAAAAGGTGGGTTTATTGGATGACGAGCCCCATTTGGGTTCATCTGATTTGGAGTGATTTTCGCATTTTCGCATTTTCTCGTTTTTTGTTAGCAAAACGCATTTTTGTTTCAATTGGCTGGTGGTGGTGAAGAGAAGTGCCAGTACTGGATACACAGGTAGCTGTTTAGGAACACTACAAAGGAGCAACGATGGCAGGAATAACACAGGGCTTTGTGACGGGTGCATTGACGGTCTGCGGATTGACTGTGCTGACCACAACGCAGTTCCAGAGCACACATACCAAGATCCATACAGAGATCGAAAAGACCAGAAACGTCTACGAGCTCAGAAACGAGCCAGTCAACCACGTTTCCAACATCAGAACATTCTACACCTCCAACGTAAATGAAGGGGTCAAGGACATTTGGAACGAGGAGGTCATTCGGGCGGTTAACTGGTGGTACGACTTGAAAGTGGGAGACAAATTAGTCGGTTATATTACAGGCTCTTTTAAATAAAGAAGTGGTAGTAGTGATAGTTATGTGTAATACTATATAGGTCAATCCTTTTTATTGTCAAGAACACGATCGTGATGCTCGTCGTTGAACCATTTTGCAATGAGATGTTCATGATAGATGTCGACTAGTCTTGCAAAACAGGCACCAACCAAGGCAAGCGGGATTTGGAGTAGCCACCAATTGCGTGGTGCAAACCCCAAGCTGAAACAGTTCAACACGTAGCCAATGAAGTCAGTATGCACATACGTAGTGCCGTTGTTGAGCTGGTTCAAAATGATGTCGCAACAGGACTCCACTGATATCGGGGTGCTGCTGCCTTCAATCTGCGCCGTTATGGTAGGTTTTGACAGGTTTTCCTCCTGATATCCTTCACTGGCAAA
This sequence comes from Pichia phayaonensis, assembly GCA_030558305.1. Classification (NCBI taxonomy): domain Eukaryota; kingdom Fungi; phylum Ascomycota; class Pichiomycetes; order Pichiales; family Pichiaceae; genus Pichia; species Pichia phayaonensis. The sequence goes on from JAJMSE010000003.1 coordinate 183,939, forward strand.
GTTTCCGGGGAACACAGTGGACACTTTGATGTTGAACGGCTTCAACTCATGTCTGAGTGAGTCCGAGAGGGACTTGAGTGCAGATTTGAGCGGTGCATACTGGGAATATCCAATGAACGAATAGAAGGCAACGGAAGAAGAGAGAATGACGATGTGTTTGGTGGCCGTTGGCGGGGAAGACGATTTGAGGTGGGGAATGAGTGTGTGTAGAATGTACAGACAGGTTTTGTAGTTGATGTCGATTCCGGAATCTAGCTCAGCTATGGACAAGTCGGTGAAGAGTTTAGGGATTGACGAGCCGGCACAGCAGACAACGATGTCAATGGGAATGGAGTTGGTCGTAAGATACTCTCCGAACTTGATGACCTGTGCAGAGACAGAGAGGTCGATGGGGTATGGGGTGGCGAACTGGTCATTGTGGATCTTGTCGTTGTTTAGCTTCTCTGCTAGAGACGATAGTTTGGCGGCGGATCTAGCTAGGAGGATGGTGTTTGCCCCACGGGCGTGGAGGGTGATGGCAAGCTGACGACCCAATCCTTGGGAGGCACCAGAAATAACCACTGTTTTGCGGTTGACATTGAACGACATGATGGATTCTGTAGTCTACTACTATGCTATACATACTATACTACACCACACTACACTGCTACTTGGCGTGTTTAGCTTTGTCGATGTCAGCCCGCAAGCGTCTGGCCTGGACGAGCATGTCTTTTTCGAGCTGCGGGTAGTGGCCGAGCAGGAACAGCAGCTCGAAGACGACGAAGAAGGGGGCGAGCACTAGGGGCTGGACTGGGTGAGCGAGGACGGCTGGGGCGGACTTCTCGTGGGCGTGGTGGGCGTAGAACTGCGCTCCCCACGAGAACACGTGGACGGTGAGGGCGGTGTGGACGACATCGGCGGTGGGGAAGCGGGCGTAGAGCTGGTGGGAGATGAAGAGGGAGAGGGCAATGTAGAGGGAAGCAATGAGGCCGGCCGGACGGTGGAGCAGGAGGTAGTAGGCAGCGTAGAGGGCAGCCAGAACGGATGCGAGCGGTAAATGGAGGGAGCGGTTGACCGCTGGGGCGGATAGGAGAACGAGGGCGGAGGAGAGAATGAGCGGGATACAGAAGAGGTGGACCGCGACGTTGGTCGGGTGCATGTGGTGGGCCTTGTAGAGAGCGAGCTGGTGGGAGAGGGAGAGAAGGGGGGACATTGGGGTGGTGGCTGGGCTGATGGGGAAGTACAGACAGATGGAGGGGAAAGATGGATAGCTACAGAGAGACGAATTTAAGTTTATTTGTTTAATTGTTTTTTTGGTTTTTTTTGGTTTTTGTATTGTGCGATAAAAAAAGTTAAAAAGTTAAAAAGACAAAATTGGAAAATAAAGTAAAATATGGTAAAATAAGTCAATAATCAATAATCAATAATCAATAAGCAATAAGCAATAAGCAATAAGTCAAAAATAAAAGATAAAACAAAAAAAAATACGACAAAACAGCACACAACGAGAGCCCCCCCAGTTATAACTTTGGGATGTCACCGGTCTTCTCCCACGATCTTTCAGACTTGTCGGTGCATAATCTCTTGAACTTGCGAGCCATCTTAACCCTGAAACAGGCACAGTCGTTGGAAATGAGGGACATCATGTCTTCACCTGCTTCTGCGTTGGCTGCACCGCTAATACTAGAGACATCGGTCTCATACATATTAGCGGAACGAACTGGCGATTCTGAAGAGTCCTTGTTGGAGGAGCCACCATCGTCTTCAATCCTGGCGATGGCGGTTGGAATAGTGGCGGTTGAAGCGTCCTCATAGTTGCCATGCGCGATACCACCAGCAGTGTCCCTCCATTTTCTGAGGAATCTGAAGACACTTTTAGAGAATAACTTGGAACGTAATCCCGATCTTCTGTAGTTAGATGGAAAAACAACCTCGTCGTCATCATCACCACCTGCATAACTAACAAGGTCTGGAACGATTGGTCTTCTCCAGTGTAAAAATTGGTAGTAACCTTCTTCCGTGATAATGACTTTGTTCTCGTCACTGAACGGATTACCATCTTCATCGTCGTCCATTGGATAGTGAGATTTTCTCAAAGTTGGTCTTCTTGGCAGTGCATTGACAGGTTCCTCATCGTAATCACTATCGTCATTCTTCATGCTGTTCAATGGACTTTGGACAGATTGATTGTAAAGTAATGCTGAACTAGAAGCAGAAACAGATCTGTCTCTTTGCCTCTTTGGACGAGTTTGAATTTGTGTTTGTGTTTGTGTTTGTGTTTGAGTTTCCAAGTACTCATTGAGCAAACCATATTCCTCTTCAAAGTCAAATGAACTTTGGTAACCTTCATCCAGAATATCGATTTCCAAACTTGAAATGTCAAAGGTTGTTTCAACTTCAGTGGTTGTTTCAACTTCAGGTTGTTTTCTTGAAAAAAAGAGCATCTTAATCTGTTTGATTAATGAAAGAAAGTAAAAACTAATAAGCATGGTGGCAACAGATTGTTTCTAAAATGGGGACAAAACAGACGTTTAAATAGTGTTTTTCCAACTCAACAACTTCATCTATCTTCTGTTTTATATAGGCCAATATCCTTCATGTTCTGGTGTTAATTTTCTGTAGTTGTGTTCTGTTGGCTACCAATTTCCCCCTACTGTAATGCAATTTTTACCCTTTTAGGAAACCGCCGCGACTCCAATGTTCCGATTTTCCTTTAATTACATGCCCAAATTTGAATTTTCTGCAGTTTTTCCACTCTATTCCATCATATTCCAATTTATTATTAATTTATTATTCTATTCTGCTCTGTAGTTTTCAGGTCCGGCATAACTACCGTGACCTTATCGGTAGCATTTTCTGGTAAACATGGGGTCATGTGTTCTATATTTCATAGCATGATCCAATTTGCACATTGTGCATGCGATTTCTGGCCAAACAGGGTATTAGTGCTGTTCTAATAAGAACGCTACAAGCAGGAACTCTAATTTTGACAGACCGATTATATTCGAACTAAAAGATAAATTACAATGATAAGTTACAATGAAAAAATGCAATAATAAATTACAATGCTAAGCGAAAACACTAGAATTACACTTCTTGCTTTGTTTCCTCGTGCCTGGAATTTGCGCACTAAAGCCATAGAAAGAACCATACGCATCCCAATCTAGCGATAATTCGATGTGGAAACGCCATTGACCCTGAAAAGATCCGTGGGGTCATCCTCCATCGCACGAGTGGGGCACTTTATTCCCGCCACAGCCTTCTCCCACATGGCCATGGCCCCACTTCTCCCGGACCCCGCACACACAAACCGGCTGACGTCAGGGTCCGGAACGTAGATAAAGCCGCGTCTAGGTCCCTGCTCCATCCGTCGCTCGACGTTTCCCCACTATAATCGCTAACTCCGTCCCGTCCAAAGTGTGGTATATGTACTATCTAACCAAACTTGCCGACAATATTGGCACCTCTCCTGCTTCAATAGCAGAAGCTTTCCTTCAAAAAATTGCATGACCCCAAGATAAGTAATGTTCCTGCTCTGGAGCAGTATATAAGTTGTTTGAGACCCCAATCCACCTCTTTTTTTCTTCGACTCTTCTTATCCTTTTTTCTTTTTATCCTTTTTTCTTAAACCAATACTTTTACAAATATGGCAAAATATCCAAGACTTAAAATCCTTTTACTTGGCGACAAAGGTACCGGTAAAACCAATTTGGTTAATGTATACTTTGGTTCTTTCTTCAATAAGAAGCCTAGTTCTAGGGATGATAAAGTTTATTGTAAACAGGTTATAATTGACGAAAACCATTACAACGTGCAAGTTTGTGATTCAGTTGATAATGAATCCAGACGCTACGATGAACATCTGGAACTGTTTGAAACCGCTGATGTCATCCTCTTGACATTTGCCATTGATAATACTGATACCTTTTCCAGTATTTGGGAAAGGTTTTCAAGGCTGCCAATTTCAGGCCACCTAGGTGATCAAAACATCTACTGCTTTAATGAAGAAGAAACATTTTTTCCTCCAATTATCTTAGTTGGTGCAAAAGCAGACTTGAAAAGTGATAGAGAAGTCCATCCCTCAGCCCCTACAAAACTGGCTGAACAATTAAGATTCCATTCCTATCATGAATGTTCTGCTAAAAGAAACCAAAACATCAGTGAAATTTTCAAGCTTGCAATCGAAGTTGGTTTAGAATATCAAAACTCTGAAAATAATATTACACACCTGTATGCCATTGATGATGAAGTTGTTGTCAGGGATGAGGATAGATTGGACGCTTTGGCTACGGCAAAAAGAATTGTTCTTGAAAGAAATCGTATTGTTGAACCATCTCCCCTTGTGTCTGTTTACGATGCTCCGATGACCACCTCTGAATATCATGCAGCGATTGAGGATATCAACGACGAGTTATTATTCGAATACAGAAAGGTGTTACATTCTAGACGTTTGTTGCGTGAAAGAGAGTTTGGAAGAACACAACGCATGATAATCGAAAGAAGAGACTGTCGGGAACACAGACTGACAGAATTACGTGAACGTCAACGTCAACAACAACGTCAACGTGATCGTGATCATGAAATACAACGTCAACGTGATCGTGATCATGAAATACAACGTGATCGTGAAATACAACGTGATCGTGCACACCAACAACAACTAGAAGCTCAAACTGCAGGAAGAGGTGAAAGATTTAGAACCCTTGTTACGAATGTCATTAAAAGACACCCTCGTGAACAAACCGAGTGATTATCAAGCTGGTATTGGTTTTTCAATTTTACCTTTTTTTACCCTTTTTACCGTACCTATCTCTTTTCATTATAGTGTGGATTTATTATTATTATTATACCAAAAACAAAAAGAAGCACTATTCAAATATTGGACTATTTAAAAAAAACATTATCCCAAATATTGATCTCCCTAAAAAAAAACTTTACCTGCTATATTGAACTATTTTATGTTGTTTTTGAATTTACTATTTATCAATTACCTTTTCCCTCTTCTTTTCCTTTTCCATCCCTTTTTTTCATCCTTTTTGTTCCATCGCCATCGCTTTTTTTAGGTTTAATTGATTTTCAACATTTATCAATGTAGTTTACGCACGCTGTTTGAGTCTCTAACCAGTTTCAAAGAGAAAAAACTAGGCCCAACCAATCAATCCTTTGTCCCCACCTCTTTTATTCGCTACGTAAAATCACTTCACAATTTTTTGGATTTTCAGCTTCCCTCGAATGTTTCACGCTTTACTCAAATGCACCATTGGTCAGTTGTTAGCTGTCTTTCGTCGACAACTCCTGCTAGCTTTCGGTATAAACAATCCCTCTCCCCGGTCGACATGTCCCTCCAAGAACAACTAGATGACGTCAAGGCTCAATTGGCCAAACAAGGCACCATTGTCGCCAAAACCGCTCAACAATTACTCTCCATGCAAGTTTCCTCCACCAAGAAACAGCTTGACGCCATCCCGCCTCCACCTGTAGTGGACTCCACCGATTACGCCACCAACGAAGACCTCGTTCAACTTGTCGGTGAACTCCAGGGTCAATTGAATCTCTTGGAACAGAAGTCCATTCTTCGTACTGTCAACTCCCACCAAAAAAATGATACCGATATCGTACTTCCGCTTCCTAATTTGGACGGTGATATGCCAGACTCCGTTATATTCCCACATGCAATTATCGATTTCAAGGCACTGTCCGATGATACTGTGTTGAATCTCTGTAAATTCTACCAACTACTCCCGGTCACTTTAGAAGAACGGGCTGCAATGCAAGCCTTTGTTGAAGGTAAAACTGCGACCCCTCATGTTGCTGAATTTGACCCAGCAGCTGATGAGTATCCACCAGAAACCATTGACGAGCTATACACACAGCTAGTCAGATTCATTGGTATTTCACATGTAAAGAGAGAATAAAAAAACAAAGAAATCCAAAAATCCATTATTTCATATTACCTACTTACTTACTACTTATTTATAATGTTCTTATAAATGATATATAGCATCTGCTATGAATTCATGTAAATTACTAGTCAACATACCTCTGCCATACTTGGTGTATGCCTTACATCCGGCCTTCCTGGTAACAGTGCATGCACCCTGGCATCCCAACAAAATTAATTCATCATCGTCCAAAACATCTTGAAATTTGTATAACTTCTTCTTGTATGCGTTCTTCCAGCATAAAAATGCACCAATGATACCAGTCAATGAGTCGCCTTGGCCACCAACACGTTTTAAACTGCCAGGGTAAAGACATTCGTATTTATTCTTCCCGTTACATATGAAATCCGATTCGCCCTTCTGGACAACGGTACATTTCAACAATCTGCTCAATTCCCAAATGTCCTTGGTATTGAAGGCTTCATTCAGACGCTTGAACTCCATGAAATTGGGAGTGATCACAATGTCACTCTTGCTTTGCATCACCAGTTCCTTCAGCAATTCACTGGTACTCAAATGATACAACGCATCGGCATCTAAAATAATTGACATGCCTTCAATATCAACGGAATACTTCATGATATTGGTCAAAAACTTGAACATGCCCGAGTCATCCCTGCCAAAGCCTGGTCCGATAACGACCACGTCCATTCTGTCGATGATACCCTTAATCTTTCTCATCCGAACACTAAAATCGTCAGCATCTTCAATGTTACCGCTTCTCAAATATGGATGAACCATCAAATCTGGGGAATAGCCCTTGATGACCGGAGCCACATGATCGTCACATATAACATGGACTAGGTCAACACCCGCCAGCATTGCTGCATGTGCTGAAAAAAAAGGTGCCCCAGTGTAGTCTTCACAGCCTCCGATGACGGCGAGTTTACCGAGCTGGCCCTTGTGGAAGTGTGGGAGAAGAGGTGGAATTAGATTCTTGCGGATGGTTGTAAGAGACATTGTTAGTCAGTATAATAAAACAATAGAACTGTCAGTCAAACTGTGGGTAGAACAGAAACAGAATAAAACAATGGACAAGAACAATCAGGAATAAAAACCACCAACAGTTTCCCTTCATTTTATATTCCACCACACACACACACTTTTTTCTTTCCACTTTTTGGTTTCTGGTTTCTGGTTTCTGCTAACCATTACCACCACATTACACATTACTCTTCTTTCTTCCACGTTTTTTTCCTAGACAACTCTCCCTTTTCCTGTCCCCTCCCCCCTCCTCAACCCAACATGTCTAAATTCCTTAAGTTTGTTGTCCCAGCAGCTGCAGTTGCAGGTGGTGCATACTACTACCAATCCCTTTCCGTCTCTGCCCAACCACCGGTTTTCCAAGGTGATGGTTCCTGGATTAACTTGAAGCTGTCCAGCATCAAGCCTGTCTCCCATGACACCTCCATTTACACCTTCCAATTTCCTGAAGCAAACCAAACCTCCGGTTTAATCACTGCGTCTGCAATCCTAACCAAGTACGTTACTGCCAAGGGTAACAACGTCATAAGACCTTACACCCCAATCACAGATGTCGAAAACAAAGGTTCTTTCGACTTACTGGTCAAAACTTACCCAGGTGGTAAAATGTCCGTCCACATTTCCGAATTGAAGGTCAATGACTCCTTAGCATTCAAGGGCCCAATCTTAAAGTGGAAATGGACTGCAAACCAATTCAACCACGTTGGTTTAATTGGTGGTGGTACAGGTATCACTCCACTGTACCAAATCATCCATGAAGTTTTAAAGGATCAAAAGGACAACACCAAAATCACCTTGTTATACGGTTCTAAGACCAACGATGACATTTTATTAAAGTCAGAATTGGACAAATTGGTTGAAAAGTATCCAAACCAATTTAACGTTAAATACTTCGTTGACCAAGGTGAGTCAACTAAGGATGTTACTGTTGGTTTTATCACTAAGGAAGTCTTGGAAACTAACTTACCTAAACCTTCCGAAGATTCCCATGTTTTCATCTGTGGTCCTCCTCCAATGTACAAGGCGATTTCCGGTACCAAGGTTTCACCTACCGATCAAGGTGAAGTCACCGGTATTTTAGCAGATCTTGGTTACGATAAAACCCATGTTTTCAAGTTCTAATTGATCTGTCCTCTTATTTATTCACGTATATTCAACTCTTATTTAAATTATATATACTTACATATACAAATATAATATTACTACTTGCAAAAACCACCGCGTTTACTTTCTGAACTTTTTTTTCGTTCAGTGTATAAACAACACTCATTGCTGTGGTTGAACGGGGCATTGTTAGCTAGCAATGGAGAAACAGATTCAGGATGCGTTGGTTCAAATGGTAGGTGCCAAAGGAGCTGCTGGTGTTTCCACAGAAAAACTAATGAAAATGTTGGAAGAACAACAAAATAACGACAAATTAAATGACGATGATACTGCTGCTGCTGGTGACGACGGTGCTGATGTTGATCCTGATGATGAACAAACCATCTTGGAAGAATACAAACTATGGAGAAAAAACTGCAGGTACATGTACTCCTTCATCAGTGAAACTGCACTCACTTGGCCTTCATTATCCATCCAATTTGTGAAATCCAAAACGTTTGAAAATAAAATGAAGGATACAAAATTTGCAACCACAAGGAACTTACTTGTTTCCACATATTCGTCAGGTAATGAAGCTGACGAGTACTTGAAGATTGCATCCTTACAGATACCTAAATCGATAACTGAGGGAACCGAAATGACGTCCGAAGAATTAGAGACTGTCAACTCAAGATTGAAAATAAGTAAGAAATTCAAACAAGGTTCTGAAATTAACAAAATTAGAATAAATCCAATAGACAATCACGTCATTGCCACGTTTAATGCAAGTGGACAAATCTTCGTTTACGAGTTGGATTCGAAGATGAACGTTATCAAAGAAGTTGAGTTGGTTCACCATAAAGAAAACGGATTTGGATTGTGTTGGAATCCACACAACCAGTTTCAATTGTTGTCTAGTGCAGAGGACAAAACTGTTGCATTTTGGGATTATTCAAAATCCACTACCCCAATTAAAGTATTTTCGGATCATTCAAACTATGTTAACGACGTTCGGTTCTCATATAAAAATGATGCTATTTTCGGTAGTATTGGAGAAGATAATAAGTTTATATTGCGTGATTTAAACAAAGACACAGTGTTGCTCAACCATGATATTGACAACATATCAACGACTTTTAGCACGTTTGCGTTTTCTCCATATAACGAAGACTTGGTGGTGTTCGGAGGTGACGATTCAAACGTTTATCTTTACAGTTTGTCGAACATGCAAGACTGTTTACACACTTTGGTAGGACATCAAAAATCCATCACTAACATAGAATGGGACCCATTTCACGATAATATTATCGGCAGTTCCTCATTGGACAGGCGTGTTATTCTATGGGATCTAACCAAGATCGGAGATGAACAATTACCAGACGAATTGGACGACGGTGTTCCTGAATTATTGATGATGCACGGTGGCCACACCGGTGGAGTTAGCGATTTTGCATTTAACCAGGAGGTTGAATGGTGCTTGACAAGTTGTTCCGATGATAATATAGTTCATGTCTGGGTTGTTAAAGACGACATTGTTGGGGATTGGGAAGAGGTTATCGATGACAACGTTGTTGAATAGTAGAGATTACGCGTTATAGAGTGTTTGTATCTACACACATGGATATTTATATAGTCTGTAAAAACAGTGATGCAAATATTACCTTGTTGCAATCCTCCATCTCTGCTCCCAGAGCTCCGCAACGGTATTGTGGAGGTGTCCTGCTGGCCAACTTGCTTGTTTTGACCCTTGTACACTTCTAAGACAAATTTCGTTTTTGTTCCATTTTTCCATTTTTCACCTCACATTTTTTCCTTTTTTCGATTTTTCTCCAAAATCAACATGCTTTTTGGATGTTTAACATTTTTCTTTCCTTCTTCTTCCCCTCCCTTCCCTAGATTCCCCCAGTGAAACACCCGCCTGGATCCCATGTTTGCCTCCATAAGAACCTTCTCCACCGCCCGTGTTGCCGCTGTGCAAAAAATGATTGTCTATGAACCACTTCCCACCCTGAGACAAGGCAAGCCACTAATGGAATACATCAAACAAGCACAATATGAAAAATTCGATAAGTCGGGTTCTAAGAGATTAGCATTATCCTTGAAGAATCATGACAGGATCAGATCCGACGATATAGTTACAGTTGTTTACAAGAATCAAAAGCCTGTTACTGGCCAAGTCATAATGATCAAAAGAGCAGGATTGAACTCAACCGTGCTTTTAAGAAACAAAATCACCGGTTTAGGTGTTGAAATGAACATACCTGTTTACCATCCAAACATTATCAGATTGGATCTTGTCAGAAGACCTGCTAACTACAAACCAAGAAATAGACATTATTACATCAGAAACTCAAGATTGGATGTTGGTGAAATCAACGCCAGCGGTAATAAATAAGTATGTGTTGCCTTGTATATATTTATAACTTATAATCCGTTGAATCTGTTCATATTACTGCTACTGTAGACCACTACGTGCACTTGGCCAGTATATTACTCGTATAATCTCCATACTATATATAATCTTACATACTGCAATTTCTCGCAATTTACATTTTCCAGTTTCGTCCATTTGCATTTTCATTCGTCGACATTTTTCTTATCAACTAAACACTGTCTTTTTGTTATTTTCTCTTAATTAGATCCCACAAACTCTCCAAGATGACCTCTTTAAAAGATTTTACAGCCTCTGAAATTTTTAACATGACTATTCTTGAAAGATTGTCTTATTATGACTGGAAAATTGAGTTCTTTGCAATCGGTATAATTGCTTCTTATTATATCATTTATAAAATTGGTGCGGTGTATAACGACAAAATAGCAAATAATACCTTCAATGCGATCATTCCAAACTTAAAGCAAAACTTCTATCAGGTTGGTGTTGCTGAAAACCAATTAATTGCTCAAGATGATGGTCAACATTACACATTATATGCATCAGGTAGGTCCAAAATCGAATCTTTCCTTGCTAAAATTGAATTACAACCAAGACAAAATGTTTTCATGTGGATTATGGAAAACATAGTTTCCTTTTTCATGGACTCCATTCCTAGAGTGGATGATGTTCTCACTGTTGAAGTTGATTTTGATGAAGAAACCAGTGAAAATTTCGATAATTTTATTTGGGCGATTGTTACAAAGGATAAAATGGACAAATTCAGAAACCAAAATTACTATCTCTCATTAACTAAAACTTCGGAATCCACCAAATTACCAAATCAGTTTGTCTTTATGAATGAAGTTCCAGAAATGAATGATGTTTTATTCAACAAAAAGCTGAATGATTTATTAAAAGCAAACATCGCCACTCTTAAGTATTTATCAATTACTGATCAACCAATTGAAAAACCAACTAAAATTGCAGAACTAAAGCCTGCGAAGAAGGTTTTAATCAAATTCCAATTATCAAACAACGCTAAAAATATTGAAGCGGTTAAAAACTTAATTAATTATGTTATCAATGATTATGCAGATTTAATCTCAAATCGTGCATCTTTTAGACCAGAATTAACAAGAAAGGTTAAGAAGACAAGGGAAATTGAATATAATAAATTAAAGAAACAATTAGATGATTTAAAAAGGGATGAATTGAACATGAAGAAAATTGAAGATCAAAAAAAATTAAAGGCTTCAATGACTCCTGAAGAACAACAAAAGTTTGCAAAAAAGCAACAAGAAAGAAAGCAAAGAAAACAACTCAATAGACAAAAGGTTAGAGGTTCCATGTAGTGTTTGCTTTTTTGTCTTATTTTAGATTCACTATTTATATAATTGTGTACGTTTTTTTACCTAAAAAGTAACTATCAATTAATCAAAACATGAATTTTCCACTCAACGCGAGGTCAAGTTGATCATGTCGACAAACGTGTTCTTTATTCTACACCAAACCCGCCCACTAACCATCCAACCATGATAGTATCGAAGCTAGTTTCCATCCTACTCCTATCTGCATTTGCATTTGCATATTTTACACAAAAACAGCTAGAATTGGTGGATTTGCATTACAAAATTCAACCAAAATCAGGTAATAATAAAATTCGTACCTTCTATTCGGTTTTATCAGTTCCTCAAAATGTCAATCATATAGAATTGGAAAAATCATATAAAAAATTAAGCAGAAAATGGCACCCTGATAAGTTTTTGAATAAACCAGCTAAAGAACGCAAACAAGCTGAAAGAAAATTCGAAACTTTATCCCTTATAGTTTCAGTTTTGAGAGATGTTGAAAGTCGTAAAAATTATGACTATTTCCTTAGGAAGGGATTCCCAATTTGGAACAGTTCTAAGTCTAGGTATGTTTTCCCTAATAGAGCAAAGCCAAGTTTGTTATTATCGATGGGCATTATTTTATTGATTTTGTCATTTGGACAATTCATAATTTTAAAGTTAAATAAGTCTCAAAAAAATAAAAGAATTGCAAAAATTATAAGAGATGTTAAATGGAAGGCTGATAATATGACCAAACAGGATGAATCAAAGAATAAAATTGTAGAATTACCAAGCGATTTTGAGGTTTCTGAATTCAATTCAGATTATTCCTTCGATGATAGACTGGTTGCTTATTGTGATAAATTGTTTATTGTGAAGTCAGATACTTCCATTTTATTGTACAATGAAGAAATTGACGTTAATAATGAGAACGAGATCAATGAAATCGTTAAAAATATTATCGATTCGGGACATTTTAATTTATGTGGATTCCATAAAAAACCAATGAATAGAAAGGAGAGAAGACAGAATGATGTCAAGAAAGTTATTAGTGAGGATAATGACATTATGGACAAGTTGGTTATATTTAAAGAAGATGATTCTGGTTTAAAAGTTGACGATTTTTTTATACCTAAATTATTTTTTGGTTTATGGAATGTTATTATTAATAAAATTATGAAAGTTAAAGATGTTGAGAATAATGGAAAAACATCCGATGTCGAAGATCATAAAAAAATAAGTGATATGGAAAATATTGATATCAAAAAGAATAAGGATGGTGAAATAGCTTTACCAAATGGAAAAGTTTTACATTCAAGAAAGAAATAGTTATAAAGATAATTTATAAACCAAGAGACCTGTTAAGATGCATCGGGATCCAAACTGCTTCATCACGGGCCAATTGGCCTGTAGAAGGCTTCAAATTTTTATAACATTCAGATAACATCATTGCTTCGTAATTTGAGATTTCATAATAAACCAACTGCAGTATACCAAAACATATTAGAGTTGATATTCCCTTTCGTTCGGATTCTGAATAATACATGTCTTTAACAGACAATTTAACCAAGGGCCTAATAAATAAACTTGTAGCAAATATAATTACTTCACCAAATGATTGAAAGAAAAAATCGTAATTTGTCCTCTTATATAGATTTGAAAAATCAATTGTCAATGAATTCCATGTATCTTTAAAAAACATTTTAACCCTTCCCCAGAACGTTGCTGGCATATATTCCTTGTCATTAATATGATTATTCCTGCTCTCTTGAATTTCCCATGCATCATCAATTGTCAACTTTTGTCCAAATAAAGCAGGTATCGTTTGTCTAAAAGACTTCAAGAAATATCTATTCACAAATAACCTATTAAGTACAACACTGAATAGTTTAAATCCAAGAAACCGTTTAACTCGTCTATTAAGTCCCAGCAATGGTACTCCGAGGTCAAAATGGGAATAAGCTAGTGCTGCAAGTATATTTAAAATTCCAGCTCTGGGTGAAACTAAACAGTAAACCAAATGGGGAACAAAGTTGGCTCTTAAAATATCAAATCCACTTGGTTCACTTGGGAAAAACTCATCTCTCCATCCTAAAGCTGAAATTAAACCCAATGAACCAAATAAATTCACTGAGTATATCATACCTAATCCAGCTAAAATTGCCCAGCTAACTAACATTATATTTGACAATCTTACATACCATTTTCGCAAGGACAATAGTTTGGGTCTTCGGCCAATGTAACACATTGTGGCACCACAAACCAGGCATCTGTAGGTGCCTATTAGTAATGCCTTAGAATACGTTACATATAACCTATCCAAAAATGATATATTTGGCCATTTGTGATTTACAAATCCTAAACCTATTAAATGACCACGATATCTGTAGAGAATGATACGGTCAGGCTTTGTATTGGCCAGCAGATACTTAATTTTTCTATTTCCTTGTAAAAGATCCGGCTCAATTAACCATGCTGCAAGTTCCTTGAATGTTTGGATTTTATAAGGGGATTTCCGGATATGATCTGTTTGTTTAAGGAAATTTTTGAAACATTTGGCATGTCCCACACATCCATTTGAACATGTTTCAACTAATGGATTTTGTAAACTGGAATCTGAAAATGGACAAAAGATACACTCAGGATGTATGTCATGTTTTTTATATAATGTTCGTTCCGTACTTATCATGCTTAAGGGCATCATTTTGTTGTATTTGGATCTCGTAATAAAAAACAGAAAATAGAACAATACATGAGAAACAAAATCGATTGGGTGACGAAGATTTTCTTTATCAATAATATTTTTTTCTCTGAGATAACATATCCCTTGACCAAAACATCCACTTCTTAACCAAATAACCTTAAAATGTCCCGTTGCATCATATGTTTTGAAGACGAAACCCCAGAAAAACCCTTAGTCTATCCATGTTCGCATTGTGCGATGCAATCACACAATGAGTGTATATTAAATATAATGTCCACAAGTTTAATTTCCCAAAGAGTAGACTTTATAAATGTGACAGGTTTAAATTCGGAATTGAATGTTTATGATAGATCTATTCTCTTTCTAGATAGAGGGAGAAGAGTGTATTCCCCCTTGACCCAATTAGGAGAACTTTTAGTAAAAGATCACTATTACAGAAGGTTATTTACTAGAAGTGGGATATGCCATACGCCACCAACCTTTTCAAGTCAAAGACTGGATGAGATAACATTATTATACATAAATAAAGGCTTACGGAGTAAGAAAAGTGAAGTTTATATTACTGACGAATGTCCACATTGTAAACGAGTAATCAAATATTCTGCAAACACCAATGAATTAACAATGTTTGATAAAATACTAACTCCAGATAAGATAACAACTTTTGAAAGGTTTTTTAATAAGGCAAGGTTGTGGATTGGTAAATTAAAATTGGAGACTAGACTACTCATTCCATCAAAACTGCTTGCTTCTTTTATGAATAGTGTGTTAAAATATGTCAGTATAATACCATGGCTGGTATTAGGTAGAAACATTCCTGAATATTGGGAATTGAGTAGAAGATCTAATCCATTTGCTCTATTTACTATTTCAAATAGTTTAATGATGGTCGGAAGTGAAAAAACCAGTTATCTATCGCCTAACGCATATATCTCCTTGATTATAAATTTTCTTACAAGTACAAGGTCATTACCATTATTTTTTGCAAGTTCAATAGTATTGGTTAGAATGGTAAGCGACTTTGTTTTCACTATAACATTCGGATTCAAATATACTGAATTAATGATAAATGATAGGCCATTGGATTGTGAACGTATAATGACAACCAGACCAGATTTAATAGGGATTCCGTTCAAGGACTGGACATTCAAAGATAAATTTATTCTGGCGCAAATGTTCCTATTTAATTTATCTTTTAAGCCAACAGATTATATTGATAGTAATGATCCGTTCGATCCCCATGGCTTGATTGTCGACTTTAATAATACCGAATATCCCTATGAATATGTGGATGTGATTGATGAAAAAAATGGATCCTCTCTACCTCTCAAAGCTTTCGCAATGATTACCTTTGGACGACTCATTGGCGATAAGCTAATTAGTAAGTGTAAACCATTTGTTAGTTTTACTTATAGGATATTCAAAAGGTTTAATCCAAAACCTGTTGAAATTGAAATGATTTTTGAATACTTAGGTTATCAATCAGTATTACTACTTAACCAAGTGTATCAGTTTATTTCATTTTATTATGAAATCAAATCAATTAGGTCATTTACAAGTGTCCCTTTTAAAATTAAGGCGGCTTACATGGTTTGAGGTTATTTATAAAACCATATAAAACATCTATTTTTACTTTTATTTTTATTTTTATTTTTAACAGAATATACAGAACGTAAAGGGGGATAAAATAAGGACATGTTACACTTATTTCTTCTTTTTCATAGCACCGACATTTGCTGTGAAACCTGTTCTAATTGAAGTAACAGATTTGGTAGAACCACAAGCCTTACAGACAATGAAATGTAATCTATTAGCAGCTTCTCTCTTTAATTCAGTATTCATAGACTTACAAGTCCTACAAATAACATATTCTTGAATATATCTTCTCAAAACACCTTCAATATTCTTTGCTTGGAATCTACCTTTGATGACCAATCTTTGTTCACCATCAATAGAACCGGAAGTACCTAATTCAGCAAATAAATATTGAATTAAATGGGATGGGTTTCTTTGTAACACTTGGGCTATTTGTTGAACATTTGCGAAAACTGTCTTTTTATTACCATCTCTTAAAACTTCAGGTGGTGGGATTTTCAATCTTTGTTGTTGGCCACCTGCTAATTCGGGATTCTTTTCCTTCAAGATATCATAAAATCTGTCTAACAGATCAGCATATGGAATCAAGTTTGCCTTTGTTGAAGATTCAGCTGTTGCAGATTCATCAATACCAGCTTCTTGTAATTGTTTTTCAAATTCATCAATTTCGGTGCTTGTTGACTTCTTACTCTTCTTCTTCTTTTTCAATTTTAAACCTTCAAAAGATCCAGCAAGATCATCTGCTGTATTTGCAGATGCAGATTCGCCACCTTCTTCTTTCTTATCCTTGCTCTTCTTCTTCTTTTTCTTTAAACCTGCAAAGAGATCATCTTCTGGTGCTGGAGATTCCGCGTCCGGACTTGCGACTGTAGCATCCTTGCTCTTCTTCTTCTTTTTCAATGTTGGGTCAAATCCGAGTTCTTCTGCTGACATTATACGTGTAGTCTGGTCTATAATTCTAGTCCAACCCTGTCCCCTATAATGGAGAAATTCGAAATGAATCACTTTATTCAATTTTTCTTGTAGTTGAAAAATGAAAAATTTTCCACGCGAAAAAAATCCCCATGACAAGTTTGTTTGTTGTGCCCCTAAAATGAATTAGACGGTAGATATAGATAGACAATAGATACACACGTTCTTTTTACACAGAGAGAGAGCTGGTTTCCTTGGAAAGCTCATCAACAGCCTTCTTGTCTTCTTCGGTGACTTTTTTGATCTCAGTACCTTCGCTGAACTGGACACCAGATGTCTTTCCCGATGGTTCATTTGCTTCTCCTTCTTCGTCTTCATTTTCATCAACCTCTTGCTCAACAATATTACCGTATTTTTGGAGCAGGTAATCATCAACCTTTTCCTGGTCGTTGTTACTAGCTTCAAAGAAAACATCGTGGTTGTATTTGTTCCTTATGAAAGGATCTGATCCGTTTTCACATAATAACTGAACAATTTCTAAATGACCATTTAATGCAGCCCAATGTAATGCAGTATTCCCACTTTCATTTTGTAAATTCAAAACATTTTTCTTTTCTTCTTCTTCCGGTATCAAACTCAGCAGGAATTTTAAAACTTCCAAATGTCCATTTGCTGATGCCATATGAAATGGTGTTGATAACGAATATTCATCTTTGATTGTTTTAATGACTGATGCCTCAACTTCTTTCGTGAAAATCTCGGTCAACGATTGTAGATCACCGAATCTGGAGTCATAGATCACGTTGTCCATTTCTTCTTGTGTGAGAGTAGTGAGCTTGGACATTGTAGTCTGATTTCTATATTGTATTTGGCACTGTGATTACCTGTTTCTAACAAAATGCATGAAATAAAAAGTTGCAAAAAAAAATTGTGAAAAATGAGAAAATGGAAAAATGAGAAAATGAGAAAATGAGAAAATGAGAAAATGAGAAAATGAGAAAATGAGAAAATGAGAAAATGAGAAAATGAGAAAATGAGAAAATGAGAAAATAGGGGATGGGGAAATGAAAAAAAAAAAAGAAAGCGAGAGTTTTAGTAAGTGAAAACCAAATTTTGGCATGAAAAACATCACTCTAAGAGGGCAACTTGGGTGGCAAATTGGGTGGCAAATTGGGTGGGAAATGGGAGTGGTTTTCCTCTAACTGAAATCTTTCTCCTTCTTTACTATAGCGCTTTCTTTATCCGAAATCTTCCTTTACCAGGACTACAAAATATCCGCTACATTATATACACAACAGATATGACTAACTTTGCTGATTTTAATTTTGCTGACTTTAGACAAGAATTTGCTAGATTCACCAGAGCTGAAATCGTTACCCGAATAAGTGCAACTGACCTGGGTCAGTTGTTTAAGGAAATATCAGAAAAAATCAAAGATTGTAGCAATAGGCAAGATGCTCTTCCTTATTTATATCTCCGATTTGGTGGTGATCCCAATGTAACTGATCATGTTGTTAAAACACAGTTTGTGATTGATAGACTTTTAGGTTATCTAATCAAAATCAATGAATGGTCAAAAAAGAAAAAGGATTCGGATATGATTTCGATTCCATTACATGGTATCGGTACAGTTGGTGATTTGACCAGCTTGATTGTTGTTCACGGTATATATGCAATTATACCACCTGAGTTCCTCATTCCTATACAACGGAGAAGAATTAGCGATTTCAGAACAGAGATAAGATTTGAAAGAATTGATTTTAAGGATGGCTTCACCATATTGAAAAGAATTTTAATTGTTATGACTAGTATCATTGAGTCAGAGTCTGATTTGAGGGATCTACTCGTGGTTGGTACTGGATTTACAGATACTTTGGCTATTGCTGTTGTATTGACCTTTACTAAATCAAAGGGCTTTTCTTCATTTATTGATAAATTGGAGTATCAGTGTTCTACCTATGAATTACTGTCTTTTTATTCATTACTATACACATACACTAAAATAAATGTAAAATATTCAAATTTTATTGCAGTGTCATTATATAGGATATTAACGAGATCAAATGGTGTCTTGTCATTGATGGAATTGGCTTTAGGACTGAGAGAACACAATGAAATTGATCACTCAAGAATTGTTCATGTTGTTCAGGTTTTGGTTACTGCAAAGCCAAAGGACGTTAATATAGTTGAGTATTATACAAATATATTTGGTCAAATTTATAATGGGTTAGTTATGATTAATCGGCCAGTAGTTGCCAAATGCCTGTATGACACGGTATTTGAAATGTATGGCAAAAATAAATTACCTATTATTGATTTCCTTTTCAAAAAAGTTTGGCATAATCTGAATCCTGAAGTTGATGAGAATAGTGATAAAATAGTATTAACAGACGAAGTAAGTTTAAATAATTCATTTAATGTGTGTTATACGATGTCAAGAGGTGCAAATGTAGCATCTAGTGGAATGCTAGATACTTTGTTCAAACCAATAATGGTTAATTTATGGCATTATGCAAATTATCTAAGAAAAATGGGCAAAAATCACGATATGGTTCTAGACGTTATTAAATCCGTATTTGTGACCGGAGATCTGCGAGGTTACGCCAAATTGCTTGTCGCTGGTTTTGTGGATTATCGGAAAATATGGGTGTTTGATGAAGGTGAAAACAGTTTAACCTACATCAAATATAACACAAATGAAACAACTTTTACAAAGGAGAAAAAACTTTTAGAAGTTTTTAATAACATCGATTATAATGTTGAAACTTTTCTTATCTTCATTGCAAAATTAATTAAGATAAATTCATTTTATTTAGACATTATTATCGATGCAGTCTTGTTGGACACAGCTCAAGTAACACATGCAGGCACAGCAAATTCAGGTATTGAGGTATCAATTACTAAAGTTGTTCAATTAAAGCTTCTACATGCGATTTTAAATAACTTCAGAGCAACTCTTGAAGAGTCACCAGTATCTCTGCTGCTATTTGCACGGACATCTTTACATAGGTATCTTGATTACATCAGGTCAAATCCGTGGCTTTTG
This sequence comes from Pichia phayaonensis, assembly GCA_030558305.1. Lineage (NCBI taxonomy): Eukaryota > Fungi > Ascomycota > Pichiomycetes > Pichiales > Pichiaceae > Pichia > Pichia phayaonensis. The sequence continues at coordinate 203,890 of JAJMSE010000003.1, forward strand.
GATGAAGATAGGGATTCCGATGATGAAGATGAAGATTCCGATAACGATGAAATACTTAGCGCCCTAATTCCAGTGTTGGAAGTCATTTGTACCTTGAGTGTGAGAAATAGAAAAGCATGGTATCACCTCAGAGTAATTCAAGAGACCTTCAAAGATAACTCAGACTATATTCCTGAATCAATGAAATATATTCGGGATAAAGTTATAGCAATAGAAGAGCCAGACCCAGACACTGAACCAGCGACAGATGACGATTTTGATCTTGAAAGCATGTTAAAAGAACTAAATGATGAAAGTCCATCGATTAGAGTCTATGCATTAGATAGATTAACAACATATACGGTTGCTGAACTTAAGGATAGCAATCGACGTAAATCGGTTAGTACGAGATATACAATGAACTTATTATTATCACAATTAAAGGATATGGAGCCATATGTTTATTTGAGTGCAATCAGAAATATTATTTCGGTATTATCATTCGATAAATCACTCTTACACCAAGTACTTGTATTTTATTCGCAATCTAATAATTCAATTGATGAAAAATTACGAGTTGGTGAGGTTTTAACAAAATTTATTGCACAAAATGGTAAAGTTTTAACTAATGATCAAATTAGAGAAATTCTTTATGTATGTATTGATATTTCAAGGACTGATTCAAAGTTACAGCAAAGATCAAACGATAATAGAGATACTAGAATGAAAATGTCATCATTATCAATTCTTGGTTTCCTATGCCTCCACACCGAATTCGGTATTATTTCATTTGTTCCAGAGATTATGGATTTGGTTCGTGGTGTAATTATGTTTGAATCAAGTGCCGAACTTAGAAGAGCAGCAGTTGTTGCAATTAGGGATATAATTGCCAATGAGAAAGGATTGGAAATATTAAAGGAACATGGTTCCAAAGTACAAGTTTTACTTAGGTACACTGCTAAAGAGGATAAGGATTTGCTTGTTACTGAATATTCAACAGACGCATTAAATCTGCTCCATGAGAAGTATCACAAGAAGCTTTTTACTATAGGGGAAATTACTTCACGTTTCTCTATTTGAATTTTTTAAATTTTTTGAATTTTTTGAATTTATTTGGATTTTTTTTTTTTTAACACGATTATATAACTTTATATAAGCTCCAATTTATCCAGCTTATTCTTCGTCTGCTAAAATATCATACGGATTTTTAGGTTGTGCTCTGATCTCTTCTAGAATTTCGTTATCATCTTTCATTTCATCATATAATTCAGCTTCCACATCTTCATTTGTTTTTTTTTCACTGTTCATCTGTGTTATAATTTCATCAGTAAGTGAATGTTTTGCAATTTCGTTAATTTTATCCCAACCTGTCTTTCTTAAATTACCAATTATTTTCTTTTTATTTAGAGCATTCTCGATCTTCTTACCAAACCTTCCATCAATATTATTGAACCTGTGTTGTTTTGTTCTAACAGTCTTTGAAACCATGTGTTGTTTTTTCTTGTTTAAATGCGTACTAATGATGTGATCCCCGGGCTTTAACTTTACGTCTTTTTTCGCAATTCTGCTTAATTTATCATTAAGTAGTTGTTGATTTTTACCAATTGAAGCACGGATTAATGACGAAACTGTATCGGTATTTTCTAATCTTGGAATCGATGAAAGTTGTTGGGTTTCTGAACTTGCAAATGGATCCTCTTGTCCACGACGTGCAGCACGAGTGTTTTTAGAAGGAGCGCCTTTCTTTGCCATGCTTGATTAGTGTCTTGGTTTAGAGAACACCCAAATCAGTTTCATGTATCTGATGATAAAGTGAAAAATATTTTTAATTAAAAAAAAATCAAGAAAAAAAAAAATGAAACTTTTACACCGCCTTGAAAATTTTATCAATCAATCATGTGCATACTACAGACTACATACAACAGAACAGCTTATTTTCATGAAGTTTTCTTTATGTAGTTTGTGACTAGTGATGAAATGGGATTTGAAAAAGAGGAGTACATTGCAATCTATTATAATTATAGTCACTATGATCATCTGAAACCCCTGCTGTTAGAAATCAAATTATATCCAAATTCCGAGACACCAATAGGGTTGAAGGTAAAATGGATTGAAAAACTTGAAGATTTTATTTATGTTGATACCAGTGGGTGGTACGTGCAGAGAAATAAAGATTTAAAATATCCCACATTTGAGTCATTGGCTATGAAGATGAGCAATGAATTCAACCAGCGTTGGGGTGCTGCATTGTTTAAAAAGTTACAGGACTTGGAACACGAATTATAGAATTTTAGTTGTTAAATTACAAATTATATATTTAAAAATTGTACAGCTAGATAAAGAAGGAAAGGAATAAAAAAAGATAATTTTTTCTTTAGTATTATTATTATTATATTCTTCCTGAATTTAATAATAAATTAATATGTTCTTTTAGGAAATCATCAGTGTAGAAGTCCGATTTTCTAACTAATTCTTCACTTACTAAACCATCTCTACCAAAAGACATTGAATCACTACTTAAGATTTTCAGATATTCATCATTCTTTTGGATAACTTGCTTCAAAAATTCAGCTGGGTTTTCACTAAATTTCTTGTAGAAATCGTATTTTGTTTTAGAGTAATTTAATATTTGCATATTTAACCTCAGGTTCTCGTCTAATTTGAGTAAATCTGCAATGCTTTGTTTATCTAATATATCATCGGTTACTAATTTGTTGATATCATCTAATTCTAACAGTGATTTCTTCTTTTCTTCTAATATCGATTTGTTAACTTTAATATCAACTATAACATCTCCCAATGTAGTATTCTTTAAAGTATTGATTTTATATTCGATTCTAATTGGTTCAACTGGTTTTAATAGTTTATTACCAACAGCTTCCATAATTTGTGGCATTGTCAAATATTGTGAATTAAAAATTTTCATCAATAATTCATCAGATTTAACGGAAATGATTTTTTTACCTTTATTTTTACCCGAATCGGTTGAATCTTTAGCGTTACCGGTAGACTCTAAATTTTGAACTTCAAATAATTGGTTGACTTTTGCATACCAAAAAATTCTTTTAATACATTCATTCTGCGTGATTTCGTTGGTACCAACTAATTCCATTAAGTTCTCATCAGTAATCATTAATTTAATTGGGTAAGATTTTGGTTGAATCACGATATTTGCAACAATTTCTCTTTCCTCTCCCTGACCATTTGGAACACTTGAACCGCCTCTCTTAATGTCCATACCATCAAACTCTTTTGAAATTCTTTCAGCTTCTGGTAAATCAACATCATCATGCCATTCAATTAACTTTTCAGAACTTCCACTTGAACCTGGAGCTTGGACACCTTTAACTATTAACTCTTCATCGCTGTTACCATCAGCAGCCTTCAAATCTATTGATAAGCCCGATAAAAACCATGACATTTTATGTCTTGTTGGTGCATTCAATGGGGTGTTATCATTTAATAGTCGTCCTTCAATTCTTAATGTCCACATAGGTAAATTTTGAGAAGGATTTTCAGGATTTTGCCATGATTGGTTTTCACTTGTATTATAAATAAAAATTCTTAAGGTTTCCTCATTCGAATGGCCTGATAATCCCTCTGTTGTAATACGTTGTTGATGATCTTGTAAATCTAATAATTTCCTATTTATCATCATATCAAGTAGTCTTTCACGACTTTGTAATTGTTCGTATAGTGCAACCTTTTCTGGGAAATGTTCCTTTAAACATGGAGGTATTGACTGATCTGTTGGTTTAAGTTGGATTGGTGGGTTTGATTGGACTTGGGCCTGTTGTTGTTGTTGTTGTTGGTTTTGGTGCTGTGATTGTTTTTGATGGTGAGAATGGGTACCAGGAGAAGGCTTACGAATGCCACCACTGGCAACAACCGATCTGCTCTGTGTTGTTTTCTTTGCACGTTGCATTGGATAGGGTGTGTAGCTGGGTAGACCTTGCGGTTTCAGACGCCAAAAACAATGATATGTCTAATAACTGCCAACAACGGGTGCAATTTCAAAGAAGAACTGAGAAGATTCCAACGTGAATTTTCAATTTTCATTTTGATTCGCGAAATTTCGATTATCTTTCGTTTTTCAGTTTTTTGTCTCTTGACTTTCAGGAATTTCAGGTTTCTATTACAAAGAAAAGGATCATTATAGAAGGGTGTTAGTAGTATAAAGGGTTGAATCATTGCTTTTCCTTAGCTAGTTCTTCAATAATTGCTGCTTCAACAGTCTTGAGATCAGCGTGCTCAATAAGTCTGATCTTCTTAGGCATGGAGGACAGTTTTCTCAGTTCTTCTGGCAAAACATCCTTTTCAAAGGAATAGCCTTCGAACTCATTTAATGCTAAATTAACAACTTCCGAGAATTTGGCTGGATGTGCAGTTGATAAGGAAATATAATAGGTGTTTGCTTTATCATTACCTGCATCAATGGTTTTTAAACAAGTGTTGATACCAACGGCAGAATGTGGATCTAAAATATATTTGTCAGATGTAGAATCATAAATTGCCTTAATTGTAGCAACAGTTTCTTCGTTAGTAACACTTGCAGAGTCTAAGAATTTCTTGGTTTCTTCAATTACTTGAGCAGAGACAGTAAATTCACCCTTTTCACTTGATAAGGAAGCCATGAACTTTGACATGATTTCACCGGTTTTTAGGTCACTGTTTTCACCATCTGCCATTCTAATCATGTACCAAAGGAATCTTTCAAAGTTTGATGAAACACAAATATCCATCGCTGGAGAATAAGTGACTTTAACTGGTACTTTATCATACTTACCAGAATTGATGAATCTATGTAAAATATTATTTTCATTAGTGGCAACGACTAATTTGTCAATTGGTAAACCCATTTCCTTTGCGAAAAAACCTGCAAGTATATCACCAAAATTACCTGATGGGACAACATATTTAACATGAAAATCGTTCTTACCGATTTGTTTTTTTAACTGGAAATAGGAATAGAAATAGTATGTCATTTGAGCTAAAATTCTTGCCCAATTGATTGAATTGACTGCACCAATATGGTAGGTATTATTGAATTCTTCATCTGCAAAGACTTGCTTAACCAAAGATTGACAATCGTCGAATGTACCCTTGACTGAAAAAGTATGGATATTTTTATCGGTGACAGTTGTCATTTGATCTTCTTGAATTGGAGAAACTCTACCGGTTGGATACATGATGAAAACACTGACATCCTTCTTGTTTCTTAAACCATAAATCGCAGCGGAACCTGTATCACCAGAAGTTGCACCAACGACAGTAATAATATCTCTTTCTTCACCTTCTTTCTTTGAAGCATTTTTTCTTTGTAAGAAATATTCAAACAAGTTACCAACAAATTGTAATGCAACATCCTTGAATGCATAAGTTGGACCATGGAATAATTCTAAAAGATGTAAGTTGTCCTTTGCGTCAATCTTAACTAATGGCGTAACATCATCAGATCTGAAAATAGAATATGATTTTTCAATTAATAATTTCAAATCAGAGTTTGCAATTTCAGATTCCTTGATGTATAATCTCATGATATTGAAGGCTAATTCTTGAAATGATAAGTTTTCCCAAGATTTAAGGAAATCAGATGGTGCTTGTGGAATTTCGGATGGGATGAATAAACCACCATCTTTTGCAAGACCTGTGATGATGGCTTCTTCAAAAGAAACGGCTTGTTCAATGGTAGAACGAGTTGATCTGTAGACTTGAGACATGGTTGCTTAGACTAAACAGAAAGATCAGAAAAATGCAGCAAGTTGTTCACAAAAAGGAATGAAATAGTTGAATGAAATAGTTGAATGAACGTGTGTCTTGAGTCATACCAGAAAAATAATCGAGAAAAAGAAAATTCAACTATTTTTTTTTCAATTTTCCAGCAATTGACAGTTTTGTTCCTGTATACAGCTAAGAATAATCTATAAGGGAAAGGCTACAGATACTGTAAGACATATTACCACCCTTCTATTTGCGATACGTATACATAATTATCGGATGGAAATAAAAAAGAAATAAATGAAGAAAAAAATAAAAAAAAGTATGTCACCTACAACTTGTTATAAAAAGAGGTCGAGCCCGGATTCGAACTGGGGTTGTTGGAATCAGAATCCAAAGTGATAACCACTACACTACAAGACCAAAAGCATTCTTAAAATAATGAAAGATTATTCTGTCCGGAGCTGATCACGTGACATGCCTCCCCTCCTTTCTTTTTTTCCATAAGGGCAAAAATTAATATCATCAATTAATAGAAGAAAAATAGTTCTAAAAAAAAGTCCCTAAGAGAAAAACAAAAAGGGCCCAAGGAAAAGATGGAGTATCACTAATTGCCATGTCACAAAAAATAAACAAAGAACTATTAATTCCCCATGTTATGTTTGACATTCAAGTAATAAAAGTATTCTAATTACAGAATCAAAATTACAATATTAAATATTTGGTGAATCGACCACGTGGATCATTCAATCGATATCAATTCCAATTCATTCATATTTACATAGAGTGGAAACCATTAAAAATGATAAAATTGAAATCGCTTTGGTAATTTGGGAAAAAGTTTGATCAAAATTATCTCATTTTCATAGTTCATATTATTAAGGATTTGGCAGAGTTATAGGATTCAAAAGGCATTAGAATAGGGTCTTCTTGTCTATGCTAATTAAGTTGGAACAGAGGAAGTACCTGTTAGGTTCTTCTTAAAAATAAGGAAAGTTCAAACTTGCCAAAATAGTATTTACTTCTAAATACAGAATTACAAGAATGTGTTTGCATAATTTCTATGAAACAGCACTCTAAAAAATAAACGATGCCATTTCATATTTAGTATCTGCAAACAAAAATACTATACAGAATTACAATTCACTAATCAAATTCACAAGATATTTAGATGAATTTTAGACATGAATTGGAGTAGACATTAGTTTTAATTAAAGGTAATTACACAAATAATTCTAAGCGAGTAAGACGAAATAATTATTATTCCAGTATGTAACACTTTATAAATCAATTTTATGCTGTCAGTAATCAATCTTTTTCAAAAAAAAGAGAAACTTATTTTATCTGGCCATTACAAAAATTTTGGTTTCAGGATGCTTTTAGTTTGGGATCAATATTAAATTCTAACATCATTTTAATAATGGTTTTTCTTTGAATTTCTTTGAATTAATTTGCAACTTCGGGGATTTGAATATATTTTGTAAACACCTCTTAAAATTCATAGAAACCAACATAATTACACAAATAAAAGCGTGTATTGTAATGAAAGTGCTTTAATTTAAAAAATCACAATTTAGTTTTCGTAAATAAACTACACAATAATTATTTTAAGTTTCAATGCAACATCTAAAATCCCTAACCGCTATATGCAATAGTTGTACATCCATCAAGGCCTCTGCGGATTTCGACCGTTAATTTTCAAACTCTACAAAAATTTCAATAAAATTCACCAATAGTTTAGAAAAAACAACAAATATGTTTAGTAACTATTGACTTTTGGAACGAGGTACTTACCTTTTATAATTTGCATGTATATCTGAAATTAGAATATGTACATATTATATTAGCTTGTATAAATAATATATTAGAAGATAAAAGATAAAAGTTAAAAGTCAAAAGTTAAAAGTCAAAATCAGAATTTTGTTACTTATTAACTTCCATAACAGAAAGAAAACGAAATAACAATTGAATACACTTTTTAAAAGGATAGATCAATTGCTCCAAATACAACACCAGGTTGGAAATTATGGTTATTGTAGATTTGTTGTTATGGTATTTTTTTTTTTTCAGGAAAATAAAATCAAAAAGAAATGGCGTTTGTTTACTTCATCAACGAACTTATTTGAATGAGGTCCTTTGAGAACAGTCTGCTGGCTCATAAATATATAACAGTCCGATTGAACATGGCAATAACGCATTTAATGTGAACCGTCCCCTTCCTGATGTTCATTGATCACATCTAAATCAATCTCTGGGTTGGTTACAATATAAGCAGATGGACGACCATGTGCTCTAGCAGCAATATTGGCTTCTCCATAAGTAACGCCGGAATCCAAAGAAGGTGATTCTCTGATAACATTATTTTCACCTAAATCTGGCATCAAAGGACTACGTTGACTTTCAATGACATATTCATTTTCAGGTAAATTCTGAAGATCATATTGCTCATTTGCTTCATTATCATGATCAGCATCCTCCTCTTCGTGGGTTTCATCTAATTCACCAAGTGGTCCATTATAATTATACCCAGAAAGTGTCCGTCTTGCTGACAAATTGGTGGAATTAGGAATATTATTATTATTATTATTAATTGGAGTCATGCTCAACCGGTGAATATTAACTTGAGCAGCAGGGAAAGAGTTACTGGAAAAGGACAATCTTCTACGATGTTTGAATTTTCTTGTTGTAGGTGAAATACTTTCAATGTTAAAACCGTTATGGTTATTATCACCGTAGTTGCAAACCGCTTGGTTCATATTATAATCTTGAAAATCAACTGGATTTCCTTTTGATGGATCCTTACCGGCTTCAGATTTATCTTTGTATGGTGACTTAGGAGGAGATAATTGTGCGTAATGTGCATTTTTAAAGCTAAAAGGGTCCGACTCTGCTTCAGTTTTTGCCGACTTTGTAATTCTCTTCAAAGATTCAGCAGATAACTGTGAACAATATGAACGTCTATGTCTTTTTTCAAAGGATAGCGCTTCAGGAGATTGAGGTGGAGTTCTATAGTTATCATTTGAAACAATTAATGGTGATTCTGGGCATTGTTGAAAAGGTCTGGAATCACTGTTGGAAGAATACGAGGAGTCAAAAACAATATTGGTTCCATCTATGTTGGCCTCATCCATGCTGCTGGTTTCATCCATTACCTCCATTAACTCACTATTTGCATCTGTTGAGCTACCCTCTAGTTTAGGGAAGATAAATGTTTTAAGCTTATGATCAATTTCTGAATCGCTCATTATGGTGGGAGTTATTCAAAAGTTATAGATAAAGAAATATCCTTAAAGATAATGAAATATCCAGAAAGAAAGAAAGAAAGGAAGGAAGGAAGGAAGGAAGGAAGGAAGGGAAGAAGAGAGGAAAGGAAGGAGAAAGAGGTGAAATATAACCCTTATCATTATTAATCTGGGGTGGGTCAGGTATTTATTACAACACGTTCAGTACAGATCGAACACAATGGAGCTGATAAACTATTTTAATTATGTTCTAGTTCCCCTCAATTAACGTTTCTTTTTAAGAGTAACTGTCCCAATTTTTTTTCAACTTTTTCATCTATGACCTACAATTTTCGACTCCACAGACTGTATTATGGTAAAAGAACAAAATGTATGATTGGCTTGAGATAATTAATCAACCAAAGGGTAAGGCTAATGTGGAGTATTACGAGGAAGGAAAAGGCAATGGGTCATTTCGGAGTTGCAGGTCACAGTTCGATCAGGTCACTGATGCATCAGAGTTGACGAAATGAAAATCTGTTCATGCATATTGGTCAAACTGTGGCCAATGATTGGTCACTGCATTCGTCACCAAAAAAGGAACGACTAAATTACTTTGGTCTATTATAATTAAGCGTAAAACGGGGTGAGTAACAGAAGTTCTAGACCATCTGGACCGGAAAAAGGTGGTGCAGTGATGTCCTGACTGCCGAGTTATGTGAAAATATTACCAAATTACTAGATCTGGGGTTAAGGGACGATACAAGAATCATTGAAAAAAGGGAAAACACAGCTTCAGACAGTAACAAAATTGGGTTTCCTAATCTCCGGAGTAGAAGATCGGGGCAATTTTCAAGCCAGGTGGATGTGATGATATGATGAAGTCATAGTTTTGGTCGCTGATCTATTTAACTCTACAGGACTGATGTAACCCAATTTTCGAACTTGGGGAAGCTTCTAGAACTTAGTTTCATCACATTAATAGTACTAATTTTGAGAAGTACGTTGCAGTTCTGGGCGAAACAAACCAAATAGACCCTAGAACTGCGAAATTACTAAATTCATTATTAATTAATGAGATCCGGCAAGATCGAAGTTACTACCGTGAATTTCTCAGATTCGGGGAAGTGATTGTTTCTGTAGTGGAGTAAAATAGATGAGCAGAGTCAGACTTTGGAAAATTTGGATTTTGATGATTTTTTTGTCATTTTTACTCCAATATTGATTTAATACGATTTTAATCAATATGGTAGTCCCACCGTAGGGACTATAAAAGTTGAAGAAATATGAGAGCCTGGCTTGAAAGGAGAGGAAGAACGGTAGAAAAGAGTTCAAAAAGGGCACAATGTGATCCTTTTTGGGGATGTCGCTTATTGGTCCCCTCCTTTCAAAAGCTGTATGTCATTAGTGGGAAGAGAGTAGGCAACCAACGAACTTGCAGGGAATAAAGAATTTACTGTTGTAGTTAGCGTCACAATTAATGAATTAGTTTTGAAGTTTGTACATCTGTGTTTGATGGCTCTAAATAAATTAAATTGAAGGATTGCCACCAATGTATCCGATGCAGATGCAGTTGCGTTAGAAGATATTTTCGAACTATTACATAAATCGTTTACATCTTTTAAGTTTTAATCGCATTAATGGCTATGTACAAAGGTAATTATAAACAATTAGCGTATGTGGATATATATCTAAATAGTGTCTAATAAAAAAAATAATTTTAGTTTTGGTGAACAGCATGATATCTTTTACCTCTAATTCCGAAAAGACGTTGGTTATATTGGAAAACCTCTTGTGGATTTAAATCATTAAGTTCCCATTTTGTTGAACCATATATGTTTTCTGTTTTATCAAATATCAAATCTAGATCATCCTTGAAATTACTCATAATATAATCAAAATTAGCATTTAAATTTTGTTCATGGAATCCAGTGATAAAGACAGGACATTTACTTTCTAACAGACCTTTGATTGTTTTATTCCACATTTCTTCAGAGTTTGGTTCTGTGAATTGAGGGTGGTAAGCAACAAACATATCTAAATATGGATCATAAGGGAATAAATCACCTGCGTCATGTAAAACATTGAAATCTTGTGTATGGTAAATAAAACATAAAGTGTCGTCAAGTCTTTTAATAATTGGGCGATCACTTACCAAGTATTGTTTCTTTTCTCTGTCATAATAGGACTGAGGACCAACAAAATGTAATTCAAATGAAACACCTGGGAACAGGTAAGTTAATTCTTTCCAAATATGAGGAGGTAACAGGGATTCAGAATTTGAGTTCAGCAAAAATAATCTCATTGGACGGTCTCTGTAACCAGATAATCTATGTTGTGGATATAATGAGTATCTTAATGCAGCAAGAGACTTAAGACCTTCTAAATCAAGGGGACCTTTAGGCTTTAAAAAGTATGGTGAAAATTGATGAACAATGGATGCAATTGACATTGGGAAACTCAACATTTTTGTAACGACAGCTAATTGGAATTCTGTATCCATTGAATTAAAACCACGAGTGTAAAAGTAGGTATCCCAGTTTGCTAAGTTAACTAGATTATCTCTCTTTTGGTTTGCTGGGAAATCGAATTCAGGGAATGGACGACCAGATCTTAAATCGTGTTCATAGATATTAACTTTCTTTAAGATTTCGTATTTTTTTGATTGATGATAGTTGGTATCTTGTTCCCATGCTTCTCTTGAATGATGAGTTGGGATACCAGATAATGGACAAGTATAATTTATATCTAAGTTGGTAACGGGACACTTTGCCTTTGCACGAATGGTTGCGGCTCTCATTCTTAAGTCAGGATTTGGAGATGAGTCCCATGGATGAAATCTGTTTTCAACAGTTGGATAATCTGGTGATTCAGGCGGGTCAAGACACAGAACTGATCTAATAAAATTACCAAATTGACGTTTATTTGTTGAACCATAAGCGGTAACGGAGAACTGTTGAGCTGCCCAAGCATTTGGCAAAGCCCGTGTCGTGATGGACTGCACAAGCATAGTTGATGATATCAAGTGGATGGAAAAAAAGGATGTCTTCAGACTTCAATGGAGGAGAACCACGCTAGCAAATAGTCTGTTGTTGAATAAAGTATTGAAGGGATTTAAAACGAAAAAAAAACTCGTGAAATGTAAAAAATTGGAAGAAACATGTTGTAAAAGTGAAAAACAGAGAAAAACAAAAAAGAAGAAAATGAGAAAATTGAAAATGGCAAATCGGAAACAGCACCGATTTGCCACATAAAGAAGTAGCCACCTGTATTAACAAGGAGATAGACACTTGGTGATTAACAGACACTATGGTTGTTAGAATTGCACACACTGTGAGTTGCACTCCTATTGGAGATGAACCATTTTATGGAGAGTTTATGACTACTATTAAATGCCATTATAATATCAAAATGCAGGATTTCCGTGATCGTTTGCAGAAGGTATATCCGTTTCTTATCATTGACGAGATCTTGGATTTGGATGGTGAGCCAGTACTGATGACTGAAGAGTTGAGAGATGTTTGGAAAGGCTATCTAAGCTATGAAGACGGCAGAAAGCTTCCAGAAGAAAAAGAAAACGATGGTGATGAAAATAGACCAATCCCGTTACCTGCTGAGCCAATATCAATTCGTGTCAGAAGTCATTATAGCAGTAGAGATCCCAATGATTGGCTGAAATTCAAAAAATTAATCGAGGAAAATCTGTTCTCTAAACAACTTATTAGGGAACTGCGCAGATATGATGCAAAAGATGATAAATATTCAATCAAGTTTCCAGGTGGCGTGAAATATAAGTTAAATGGACATTCGTATGATTCATTGGAAGGTACTGACACATTAGTTGATCAATTGTTAACATCAAGTGAAAAATATGTTGTTACAGATACAGAAACTGGGGAATTTGTTGAATTAAGCACACAACAGTGTATAATTGTTGATTCATTTGAGAACGGATCACCATTCAAACCTTATATTATGGTCAACAAAAGCGGATTGAGACAGTTAGAAAAACTCGGGCCAATTGATACATTAAAGATAAGATTTGGTCATAAGGAAACAACAGAAACAACAGAAACAACAGCAGCTGATACCCCAACGGGTAGTACAATCGATAATGGTCCGGTCCGAAATTCGTATCAAGCAGTTTTTAGTGCATATTCTGAACTTATTGGACTATTCTCAGAGATTACTAATGATGAGTCAGATATGAGTGAACATGACCGACGTGTTCTTAGTATCATTGAGGCTGAATTAATTCCGTTGCTGGAAAGCATAAGTCTTTCAATGGGTGAACCAGAAGAAAACCTAAGAAAATGGAGCTTTACTGGTATTGCAAAAGGCGGACTTGACTTGCTGGGAAGGTTCTACAATGTGTGGGTTTCCAATGGATTAATACTTACAATAATCGGAGGGTTGTTTCAATATGCCGCCAAAAATGCCCTATACATATTTATCTTATGCAGGCTGCACTTGAATTACAATTATTTGGTGGGTATGGTGTTGTTTCTTGGTCTATTGGACGAAAGAATGCTCAGTATGGTCGAAAAGATATCCACGGAGGGAGGTATTGGATGGGCTGCAAAGGTCCACTCACTTCTGAAAACATGTAGGAGCTTCCTACAATTTTTCATGAAAATTCTGCTTATTAGGATAATCGAACTTTGTTTGCTAAACAGACCGGTTTGCAACAGAGATAACACCATTGCTCGATCTGAAGTTGAAGCGGAGATTTTACGGCTGCACCAATGGAATGGTCTAGGACGAGTGGTGTATCCCGTTCTGCGTTTCGGGCAAAACATTGTGCTCTTTGCAGTAGCACTGTTCCCGCCGGGGACCACCGAGTTGGAAGCTGCCCTAGCCAGAAGGACCCATGGCCGGTAAAGACCGTTGGTTGCTTACCAATACGGTCACTCCAACGTGCATTTTTTCTGTGTAATCAGCTCAATATTCTGGAACGCTTTGTAATATTTGAAATTGAAATGTGAAATGTCTTTCACCGATCGGGAAATTCTTCGCGTGGGCATAGCACCCGCTATTGCTATAAAAGGCGGGTGCTGCCACACCTAACTGTGATCCCTCTGGTGGCAAACACCGTTTTCTTTTAACATCCACTCAATTAAACACACAATGGTCGTTCCAACTATTCAAAAACCAGCTCCAGCTTTCACCAAAACCGCTATCATCGACGGTGTCTTCGAAGAAGTCTCCCTTGAACAATACAAGGGCAAATGGGTTCTTTTAGCTTTCTTCCCAATGGCGTTCACTTTCGTTTGTCCAACTGAAATCATTGCTTATTCCGAAGCTGCAAAGGCATTCAAGGATAAGGACTGTGAAGTTTTATTCGCTTCCACCGATTCCGAATACTCTCTGTTAGCTTGGACTAACACTGCAAGAGCTGAAGGTGGTTTAGGTCCATTAAACATTCCTTTAGTTGCTGATAGAAACTTATCATTAGCAAAGGACTATGGTGTCTTAATTGAAGATGAAGGTATTGCTTTAAGAGGTCTTTTCTTAATTGATCCAAAGGGTACCTTAAGACAAATCACCATCAACGACTTACCAGTTGGTAGATCTGTTGATGAATCTTTAAGATTACTGGAAGCTTTCCAATTCACTGACAAATACGGTGAAGTTTGTCCAGCAAACTGGACTCCAGGTGCTGATACTATCGTTCCAGAACCGGAAAACTCAAAGAAATACTTCTCCAAGCATGGTTAAGTTTGACTAAGTCTAGCGTTTGAAGTTGTATAGATTATTTATTTATTTAGTAGATTTAGATTAATTATTTATTTAATTAAAAAAACCAAAATATTTATATATAATTCATTGTCCTTCGGTAAAGTACACTCAAGTTAAGTTGGTTTTTTTGTATATTCATTACTCCATTACGCCATTTATTCATTAATTCATTAAATATATTGTCTTATCCGGTTATTTACCCGATTTTTTTCCGATTATGATCCTAATTATTAACTTATTTGTCACTGTTTTATCAATGACATTAATGGCGACATTGCCAATTAACCTGGATACCTTGTCTCTTGCATACTTATTATCCCTAAATTTAAAATTGTAAATCTCCTTGTCACCAAGTAACAAAACTGGATTAACTAGATTATATTTGTTTTTAATAAATCTAGCCAATACATCAATAGAGGTATCATTTGCAAAGTTAATTTCTTGAATCGATTGACCGCAAACTGGACATTCTGGCAATTTATGATATTTGAAAGTATCATCCAACACACCCCTCTCACCGTTATAAAATAATGAATCTTTCATGCTTGGAGCACAACTGGTAACAAATTTAATAGCTTCGTTAGCGCATTTTGCTGCAACAATCGAATTCGTTGATGCAATTGCAGGAACAATATTTTTAACAACTCCGGCAGTCTTTTCTCTTGTAACACCATCGATTTTGTATTCTTCCGCTCTAGACAACGCCAATTCATACAATTTATCAATGTGTTCACGATTATCTGCATCGAATTTCTCACCTGGGTAAGCCTTTTGCCATTGCAATTGATGTGCCCATTGAATACAGTGTTCTGGTAATCTTGGAGAGGAAGCCAATGTACATAATGGGTATGATTTTCTACCTGGAATCAAAGGAACATAACATTCAAAACACGCAGTAACTGTTGGTACAATCACCTTGACCGAACCTTTAAACCCTTCTGAACCGCCATCAACCATTGGAATAATCTTACCATAGTACATTGCAATATTCACCAATTCTTCACTAATCCATCTTCTTGCATCAATAGAATCCAAGCCACAAATAATAATTGTAAACTGTTTGTAAAATCTGATATCAAAATCTTCAATTTGATGGAAATATGGATCAATTTTCAGATTTTTGACCGTTCTCAACATTGCGTTACTTGCAACAATTGACTTTGGATGATCAACGGTACTTTCGGTAAACAGGAATTGTCTGTTTAAATTACTTAACTCAATTCTATCCATGTCAATGATACTCAGCTGCTTAACACCACTGAATGCTAAATCTTTCAGAATTTCACAACCTAAACCACCTGCCCCAAGCACCAAAATTTTTGCATCTTTAAGTTGTGATTTTCCATACTCAAAATCATATTCTGGGTCAGTATATGGTCCTGGGAACTTCAGAACAGAATTGATTGATCCACGAGCATGAGGCGTAGACATTGTGTAAACACTATGTTGTACTGAGTTGGTTCACAAGAAAAACGAATTACCATAAATTACACACCATTGAACAAAAGATTCGCCACAAAATATATTCATTGCGATAAAAACAAATTTTCTTATTACCTACTACTGCAGAATGGAATGACATGTCCTACCCTTTTGCATATGCAATGACTATATCAGACTTACTTCACGTAATATACGGCCACCTCGGAAATTGTATAGCGCACTTTTGCTCTTGGGTACCTTTTGTAAATTTCTCCAGGCCTCTTGGACATGTTCAACAGAAATTGGCTTGTTATCGTTACTTGGCTCCATAAACAAGTAGTGATGGGTGTCTCTCTCATCAGCTACTTTATCCATCAAACTTTTAATATGCAGCGCCTCTTCAGTTATTGAACAAACCATTTCAAATGTCAAGAATCCCAGTATATCAATAACATCATCGTTTGGCCTACTTTCTGTAATTTGTGGCAGACCACACCATTCCCTGAATTTTTTACCCTTTCTAAATGTAAAACTTGCCTGTCTACAGTCTGACCAATGAACATACTCTTGTTGCGTCATATCTCTAGTACGTTCATCATTTTGTTTTAATCTTTTGATTTGTGCTAAAACTGCCTCTCTTTCTTCTTCATCAATTTTTTCATCATCCATATTACCATGTAACCCACCCAGCAATGGTTGTTCAGAAAACATGAACTCTAATTCCCATGGTAATTTCAGACCCTTTTTCTGTTTTGCCGCCATCAATTTATTATCCACGTTACTAATATTACCAGCAACTGACTCTTCCATTAATTCGCCACCTCCAGCTGCTCCGGCAATTTCACCATTCTCTTGATCCTTTGCGTTCTTACGAACATCCTTCCATGATAAATAGGTTCTTAATCTGTTAACTTTTGCCTTATCATGTCTGATCAAAAATATTAAATCCTCTGGCAATATCGCCTTTTGACCCCTCGATTGTGTTGTTCTAAATGCTTGCATCATCAGAGCAACAACTTGATCTCGAACTATGTCCTCAATTAAGTCAGTCGTACGCTCAGGTGGATCGTTAGTTTCTCCACTAACAAACATCATTTGTTGTATTTCAACTCTGTATTTGTATTTATGTTTATCTCTTGTATCAGAATATGTCAAGTTATCATGGAATTCATTTTTTTTCATTGGACTGGTATCAATGCCATCTCCCATTAATGCAGCATCGTCATTATTGTCGTTATCATTGTCTCCACCCGATTTCATCGGTGACATATTACTACTGTTCATAATTTCATTTGCCAACTTACTGGTGGGCTTAGTTGCAGGTCTTCTTCTAGAAACGGGTCTCTTAGGTGTTTTAGCACCTTCGGCTTTATCTTTTGCGACAGGCATTATTTAATTCTCTATTGAATTGTGGTGTCCTGTTGCAAAATATAGAAAAGGAACAAGCTAATGGAAATTGATGCTTACACCTCTAAATCGCTAGTTTGAATTTTTCAGACTATATTCGAATTATCTTTTCCCTCTCTCTCTCTCCCTCTCCCTCTCTCTCTTTTTTTTTGCATCAATTATTAATTATCAGTTAATGTTGGAGACGTAAATGATCCAACAAAGCATGTCAAGACAATGGTCAATGTCAAATATATTAACTCTCAAAAAATCAAAATTTAAAGCCTTTTGTATACCCATCAAAAATCATTCAGAGATACCAAGTTTGCTAAATGAACTGAATAAAATTGATAAAAATATTTTGAAAGCATCACATCCAAGCATGTATGCGTGGAAGACATCAGAAGCTAACCTTAAAGAAAATACGGATGTTATTTTAAAAAAATTAATCAATTTAAACCAAGGTTATCATGATAATGGTGAAGGTGGATCCGGTTTAAGATTACAAGGTATGTTGGACCGTATACGATTGATTAATATCTTAGTTGTTGTTTCAAGATGGTACGGTGGTACGCCGTTAGGTCCTGCTAGATTCAAGTGTATTAGTGATGTTGGTATGGAATCAGTGAAGAATGGTGGATATTTGAATATAAACCCAGGCAAAGGTTGGATTGATTGTTTGAAAGTAAAATAGGAATATGTAGCGGTTCATTTCATTAGTAACATTTTTATAAAAACTTAGAAAGCTAGTAATAAGTAAATTAATTTAAAAAAGTATCTTATATTATACACGTTTATTTTAAGACCTTACCATCAGCAATTTCTTTCTTTTCACCGTTGACAACGACTGGTTGATCCCAAGCCCACATGTTGTTAATGAAGTCTTTGTCTTCTTCCTTAGATGCGTCTAATGGTGTGTAAGAGTAAGATTCCCAATCTGGAGCAACATTGAAAGCTGGAACTGCATCCTTACCTCTGACAAGGAAAGCACCAACAATACCGTTGTTGTTGTTTTCACCGTAGACAACAGCACAACCGAACATATACTTGGTAGAAGCACTAAGTCTGTTGAAGAAACCACCGACTAAGTTGTTTGACATGAAGGTTAAAGTTAATTCGTCGTTATACTTGTATTCAACCTTCCATAATGACCAGTCTTCATCATTGTAGAAAGTGTTCCAGAAGTATGGTAAAGCTTCTTCTCTAGTTTCTTTGTTAGAGTAGACTCTCTTCCATTCATCTAAAGCAAGGGCTGGCTTTCCAAGTAATTCTAATGGATGTTTTGGTTTCTTTTCTTCAGCTGGTGGAGCTGGTGCTTCAGCTGCCTTTGGAGCAGCCTTCTTAGTTTCTTCCTTAGCTGAGTTGTCCTTCTTAGTTTCCTTCTTTGCAGGTAATTGTGGCTTAACTGGTTCATCAACGATTGCAAGGGTATCAAAGAAGTAAGATAAGTATTCGGATTTAACAACAGTGTTGAACCATCTCATGAAAACTGGATGTTCCGATCTCCACTTTTTACCGAAAGTTAAAGTGAAACATCTGTAGAAACATGAAGCAACAAATAAATCAGCAGCGGTTAATCTTTCACCGACTAAATAAGTATATTCAGTTAATCTCTTTTCTAATTGTGCAACATAAGCATCAACATCAACACTAGCGGTATCAAGAGCCTTCTTGTTGAATGGGACTCTTGCTAATAAGATTCTGATAACAGTGGTAACTGGTTGCATTAATTCAGCAGTAGCCCATGAAAGGTACTTTAAGACTTGTGCCTTTGATGCAACATCAGTACCTAATAATGGAGATTCTGGGTCATGTAAGGAGATTACTATAATAACATAAAGTATGATTTAATATGAAGATGTTAGTATTTTTTGTCAATAGTAATGAGAAAAAAGCACTTTATCTTTTCTAATTTCAAACTCTCTGTTCAATATATTTCAGATTAAAATTCTCGACATTATATTTAAGACAGGGATAACTGTTTAATTGATAAAATTTTTTCATCATTTTAAAAGAATGAAAGAATGTGCAAAAAAGAAAAGAAAAGAAACAAAAACTTAACCAAATGGAAAACATACAGTAGTAGATAACAGCAATGGATTCTTGTAACTTGTAACCGTGAGGACCGATGAAAGCAGGAACCTTGGTGTTTGGGAAAGCAGCCTTTTGTGCATCTGCACCTGCCTTTTCAAGAGCAATATCAAGCTTGAAAGCTTTGACTAAACCGACAGGAAGGATGGATCTGGTTTGAGTATCACCGAATAAGGTACCTTGGGACATATTTGGATGTTTGGACAAGAAGAAAAGAGATCAGGCAAAAGGAGAGATGTTAAACCAGGATTCTTATAAAACTCGTCGTCCATTTGCCACGCAGTTTGCTGTGAGAAAATTAAAATTAATGTGGCAACGTGAGCTGCAAATGAGGGTTTCTTTGATTTTGCACATGAATATTACCCGGATATTTTGCCACAGGTTCTGCCACTACTGTATTGTCTACAAACTGCACATTTCCACCAGCAAACATGCTCAATAGACATCATATTGCAAAATTAGCAGCTGCAATTACCAGGACCCAATTCAGAGGGTTTTCCCAAACTAAATCCACGTTAATAGACGTCAAGAGCCACAGTTCTGTCAACGATACTGTCAATTATTTGAATAATAATACACTGGAATCTGATTCTGATCTGAAAAATGCCGATACATATCATGATATAATTAGCCATCATGCAACAAGGTTAGACAATGCAACTGATCAGTCTATTATTGACAAAGAGTATGATGATTTATATACCCTTTCATTAAAATTATCCAAATTATTGGAATCTACCCCAGACGTAAGTGAAGAATATAAGAAAACAATCTTAAATTCACTTATTGAAAGATTCACAAAGTATAATTATGCAGTTTCTACGCTTGCATTTAAAAGGTTATTAGAAGATAAAGATAATTTGACCCACGATTCGATCAATCAATTGATCACTCACAATCCTGGAAGAGTAAATTCCACTTGGGATTTATATAACAATCTTAAGCCTGAACAATCTCATGATGAGATTCTAGTTTCAACCTTTAAAAAACTTTTAAATGGGGATCCAGTTGAAATCAAGGAAGATTTACATAAAGTTGATATTGACAAATTGATTAAAATTTGTGAAATTTACGAAAATATCGGACAGAAAGATTTAATCGACGACGCAACATTAGCTGAGTTTATCAAAAATTTAATTAAATTGGATTGTGCCGAAATAATCACCACAATGGCCGTGCCATCATCCATTTTTGAAATTTTTATAAACCATTGTGAAAGTTATGACTTGAAAAATCTTCATTATTTAGTTTTCTATGAAGCTTCGATCAACAATGGTGTTTCGCTCTCAGGAAATGCTTTATTAAAATCATTAATCCCTATTTCCAAACTTCAATTGACAAATCTTGTTGAGTCGGATAACCTAAAGAAGCTAAAGGAAAAATTGAATATTCAACCAATCCAATTAGCACCGTTGTCCGACGTTGTGGACGAAATTAGAGAACAAATTCTGGAGCTAGGGTTAGATGATGAAGTTAGTATTAAATTGGACTTAATCAGATCTGCTGGTTTTTATTCAAAAGACTTGCAAACCGCAATTAAATATTTCCAAAATTACCAACCAAGAATACCAGATGGCACACCTGCACAAAATAGTCTCAAGTCTTTAATGTCATTAGTCTTCACGTATGATTGTATTGATAAGGAAGATTCCAAAATGATTAATGTTGCCGAAGTTTTGGTCCCACAAACTCCATTACCTGCAGCTAATAACCTATCTGCATTAATTTTATATCATGGATTTTTAGGTGATTCAGATAAAGGTTTTGATATTTACAACAAGGCGTTGAATTTATTTTTAGACCCACATAATGGTGTAAACGAATTCAATAGAGGTATGTTACTTCAATCGTTAACATTAATTTCATTATTAACCAAAGAAGTCGGACTGGCTAAACTTATAAAGGAAAAAAGTTTGGAGAATAATTTACTTAATGAAACTTATGAAATTAAAATCAGTAATATCTTCAAAGAATACGGTGATCTTATTGAAGAGTTTAAAGATAATGATACTATGTTCAGAGACGCAATGAAAAAGATCTTTTTAAGAACTATTAGAGAGCTAGGCGAATAAGTGGTTGTTTGTAGTACTTGTATATAAACTTTATAAAGCTGATGTAAAAACAATACATAGATAAGTCCACAAACAATGCAATCTTGAGAATGTAATTTTTCATTTCTCAAGCATGAAAATAGAAAATGATGGTGGTTTGATTTTCCGGTTGAATACTGCAAAAACGGTTCCTTTTTATTTTTATTATTTTTGTTTCTTACACTAATGATGTTAAGATATAATCAATTATTGAAAGGGCGAAATGGAATTTTGAATGCTGGACGGAATTTTCACGTTTCAAGCATAAATAAAGTTGATTTGCCAAATAAGGAAAAAACCATGGAGAAGTTTGATTTTAAACATTTTACACATACAATCAACGATATTGATCGAAACTATTCTAAATTGCTAAATAAATCAGTCACCATTAATGGATGGATTGATGGTGCACCAAGAAAAATATCTAAATCATTAGTTTTTGCGAAATTCAGAGATTTTAATGGGGAATTTACACAAATCGTTACAAAGTCGGAAGAATTGAGTAAACTCTTACGTGCTTTAAAGCCTGAAGATTCATTATCAGTTACAGGTAAAATTAATATTAAAAAGCAAAATAATAACCAAGATGCTGAAACCTGGGAACTGACAGTTGATGATTTTCAAATTTTGAACAATTCAAATGAAAAGGCAGCACAATTAGATTCGTTAAAGGAAACCCCAAGTCAATATCCACCAGAATATAGATACCTGCAACTAAGATTACCATACTATCAACAAGCATTAAAAATGAGAGCCAAAGCTGCAAAAACTGCAAGATCGGTATTAGATGAGCTCAACTTCACCGAAATTGAGACTCCTTTATTGTTTAAATCAACCCCTGAAGGTGCAAAGGAATTTTTAGTTCCAACACGTAAAAGTGGTCATTTTTACGCATTACCACAATCACCACAACAGTACAAACAATTATTAATGGCGTCTGGGTTTAAAGGTTATTATCAAATTGCCAAATGTTTTAGAGATGAAGATTTGAGAGCAGATAGACAACCTGAATTCACACAAATTGATATGGAAATGTCATTTGGTAGGAGTGAAGATATTCAAAATGTTGTTGAAAAGGTAGTTTTCAACGTTTGGAAAAATGTTAGAAACTTACCATTTTACAAAGTTGATTGGGAATCGAATAAGTTAATTGAATTGAAGGATGGTGAGCATTTTCCTAAATTGGATTATCGTACGGCCTTAAGTAAATTTGGTATTGACAAACCAGATTTGAGATCGACACTAACTTTTGAGACATTGAGTGAATGTTTCAAAAAGGGCGGATTCAACCAAGAATTTCCGATCATTGAAGGTTGTGTTTTGAAAGGTGGATTATCAAAGGCAGAAGAATTACCAAAACAATTATTTGATGATCTGGAATACAAAGACAGGAAACCATACATTTTCAAAATTAGAAAAAAAGAAGAACTGACAAACTGGGTTGGAAAACTGTCAGCTGAATTAACAGTTCCAATTGACGAATTAAACAGCAAATTGGGCTTAGAAATTGGTGATATTGTTGCAATTAGCGATAGAGCAGAGTTAACATATGAAAATCCAACACCATTAGGTAGGTTCCGTCAATTAGCAATCCAGCATTTCCCAACTGAATGGAGAAGAGAAATTGCTGATGATGGATCAAAGAAAGTTGGTTTGGAAGAAATTTTTGTTGCATCATGGTTGGTTGATTTCCCATTGTTTAGTCCAGTAGAGATTGGCACAAAGAGTAAAAACGCTGGATATCCAGCGTATGATTACCACAAGTATGAGTCGACGCACCATCCATTCACCATGGCTAAGTTAGAAGATTATGACTATCTTGCCACTGATCCACTGAAAGTTAAAGGTGATCACTATGATTTAGTTATTAATGGAGTTGAAGTTGGAGGTGGTTCAAGAAGAGTCCATGATGCCGAATTACAAAAGTACATATTCGAAGAAATTCTTCAAATCAACAATTTCATGTCATTATTTGGCCATCTAATCCATGCATTGGATAGTGGATGTCCACCCCATGCTGGATTGGCCATTGGGTTCGATAGAATCTGTTCTATGTTGCTGGGATCCTCCAACATTAGAGATGTCGTGGCGTTCCCAAAGACACAAGCGGGCGCTGATCCCGTTGTGGAATCACCTAGTGTTGTTCCTGACGAGACTCTGGGTCTGTACAGTATTTGCGTTCAAAAAAAGTAAATCCCATAACAATATGTTAAAAAAAAGCCATGTTTATAGTACTACTTTATATGTGCAGATAGTAGATAATCAACCAACTCCCTGTAAGTTGAGCCCCCATAGCGGTTACGCAGCCCGCGCCTTTCATTTCTTTTCCCGTTCCTCGCCATTCGCCGCAGCCAACGCAACGACTGCCGACCACAGCGAGGCGGCTCTGGAGGTGCCGCCCACTGTTTCCCCCACTGTGTTTGGGAGATTTGCCTTTTTCACACAAAAGTACCACCACTGAATAGCCAAGCGCAAGGGCTAAACAAATATCTCGTTAGCTTCGTCACAATTTTTCCACAAGGCCACCGACACTACAAATCAAGTGTCGTCAACGTTTCTGAATTTGCCACCCAACGTTTTCCTTTTTCCGAATTTCACTTTCCCAGCTTCGTTAGCGAATTCTTCTGGAAAAACCCGAACTTTTCTGCAAATTCGCCACAAAACACAAAAAAAACAAAGCAAGAAAGCAACCGCAAAAAGAAGACAAAGTTTGGTAACATCAATAGACTATATATCACAAGATTATAATCTACTTAGTCAAATACTACAGTTGCCTATCAATACATTTGCTTGTTATTGATACCCATTTCACCTGTCTATATTTTTTAATTTAAGCTGCTGTTTGAGGGCTATTTTGTTCCATCTTTTTATCTCCTTTTTGCCACTGAAAATTTTACTCTATTTTACTTGTTTTTACGTAATAGCGAAAAAAGATTTTCCTGAATTTTGAAATAGCATTACGTAACCAGAAGTTGCCGAATTAGGAAGTTTCAATTTGATTATTAGTTGTTAGTTAAGACTATAATAGTATCATCCATTAGACATTACATTGGTTCAACTGTAAGTACTTAGTTCTTATATTACATTATATTTTTATTATTATTTTATTGATCAAATACTAATATCCAAGCTATTATATTCCTTCAAAACACCTACTTTTTGCTCGTTACAGTTTAGTTATTTTCCTTCCATTTTTTTATTTTTTTTTCGTTTTTAGATCACCATGGGTCCTGCACTAAATGCAGGTGCTCGTTTCAGACAGAGAAAAATCTCTGTTAAGCAAACTTTACAAGTTTTAAAACAAAAAGATATACCTGATTTTGATATAGAGGAGCAACAACGTGAACTGCAACATATTGAAACAGGTGTTGAAAAAGGTGAAGAAGAAGAACATCATTTGCAACAAGTTATAAATGCCAGTGCTGCCAAATTTAAAGGTGCTAATGTTAAACAGGTATTTATCCCCACTCCCGATGCTTCCAAGGTTTGGAATGAGGCAAATAAATTTTATTATCAAAAATTCACCGAACCAAATGATTATATTACGTTTTCTGCAACTGTTGAAGATACATCTGGTTGTCCTTATAACATGGATGAAAGAGACGAAGAATTTTTAACTAGTTTAAATAAGGATTTCAAAGATCATGAAAAATGTACTGAGGATGAATTCGAATTAATTTCCAATAAATTTGATACAATTGTCGATGAACGACAACCGTTTCTGTCAATGGATCCCCAACAAATTCTGAAATATGATGAAATCAAGTCAGTTGCTTTGGATCCTAGCTTTAATAATAGTGATCTGCATATTTATTTCTCAAAAAAATTGGATATTCCTATTGAAAAATTTAAGACTCTTTATGATTCAGTTTATGTTAAGAACACAAGAGATTTATCAAAGTTATTAGCATTATTTGGTTTAAATATTTATGATCATTGGAGAACTAGAAGAATTGAAAGAGATGGTAAGCCGGTCTTCCCAACTTTAAGATTTGAAGATCCTTCACAAAAAGATGATAATAATCCTTATACGGCATTCAGAAGAAGAGAGTTTCGACAAGCTAGAAAAACAAGAAGAACTGATATTCAAAGCATAAAAAAGCTGCAAACTCTTAAACTTGATTTAAAACGTTCAGAAAATTTATTATTGACGATTTCATCAAGAGAAAATCAAAAACTAGAAATCTTAAATAATAAAATTGAAATTTTCAAATTGAGGAGTCAATTAAAGAAAGTTGTGAGGGACGAGAATATTAAATTAAATGATGAAGACCTGTTTGTTGACAAACCTAAAAAGAAAAGATTACCAATTGGTTATGTACCGCCACCGCCACATCCAGCGCCACAACAGCAACAGATTAAGAATGATAAAGATAGTAGAGCAAAAAATAAAGATAATAACCATTCAAATAAAAATACTGTTAAAAATAAAGTTAAAAATGATTCATTATCTTCAGGTAATAATAGGAAACAAAACAGATCAAGCAATCATATCCATGGCAACAGCAATAATAATGTATCATCTAATATACACCAGCAAAGAGTCCATCAGAATTCAATTCATCCATATGTTAAGTTACCCGCATCTAAAATTCCTGATATTGAGTTGACGACTGTCAATACAGTTTTAAGAGATAAACTAGAAGGTATTAAGAAGGCAGTTTCAGATAAATTAATTAAAAGAAGACTACAGGACGAAGGCTGGGTAAATTTTACTGATGATCCATATAATCCATATTTTGATATATCACCAACTGGAGAAAATGAACTCGAGGAAAGAACTCATATACCTTATAGTTCAATTATTTCTTCAATGTTAGAGGTTGAAAATTCAAAAGAAATTAATTTCAGCCATGTATTTAATAACAATAGACATTATAGCAATAACGACCCAGATATCACGAAAATCAATTTATTTACTGGTCAAGTTGTTAGGAATGATAGACATAGTTCGTTACCTGACTTTTATGATTTGATCGGGGATAATGCAGTTAATAATGACTTTGGACTGAGCAGAGATGAAATTAACAGCCAATTCAATGAAAGAAATAAACTAAAGGTTTCTGAAGTTTTATTGAAAGTTCGTAAAAGGCATGGTAGAGGTGGTAGGATTTGGATTGATAGGAAACGTATAAACGATGATAAGCTATTCGATGAATATCTGAATTTACCTGATGATGGTGAGGATGAAGATGAACCGTTATTTGATAATGATGAAAATAAAATGGATATTGATAATGATATTGAAAATAGCGGTATCAACAAAGAAGACGTTAATTCAAAGAAAAGAAAAAATGCATATGATTGTGGAAATGATTCTAAGAAAAGATTAAAGTCGAGGTTTATGTTTGATGTAGATTTACCACAGTTAAATCCAATTGATCCATCAAAACTAAACCAAATTGGTAAACAAACCCAAGCTGTTAGATTCGGTAGTATGTTACTAACGAAGGCATTCGATAATATGCATCAAATTAGACAAAGACAGATGATGCAACAACAACAGAAATTGCAACAACAACAACAACAGCGTGAAAAGGCGTTACGTGAACAAAAGGAGCGTGAAAAGCTACAAATCCAACACATGTTACGTCAACAACAATTGCATCAGCAGCAGCAACAACAACATCACAACCAACACCAGAGTATGAATTCAGCTCCAAGATCGATTTCATCAACATCAAATGCAAATGTTACTAATGCTAACATTAATACTGATAATCAAGATAAAAAGTCAACTAGATCAAAAAGTACAAAGGAGAAAAAGGCGAAAAAGGAAACTGATAGTACTAAGAAGGTACCGAAGAATCGAAAATCTAATATTACATCAGACACGCCAAAGACTAGTAATAAAGGCAATTTATCCGATTTATCAAGTTCACCAACAGTTAAAGCTAAGACTGAAAGTTCAACAATGCCTAGTGACAAACTTGAAAAGGAGAATATGGTTAGTAAAGTTTAGTATGTCAGTTATTGTTTATGAAATTATAAATTTAAGTGTATTTTTAGTGTTAATGTTTTCTAATTATTTTTAATTTGTTTATTAATGTGTTCTAGGAATTTGTGTATTAGTCTTTTTTTTTAAAAAAAAAAAAAAATAAAGAAAAAGAGAGAGAGATAGCATAAACGAAATATGCTTATAAAACTTAAATAAATGTATTATACAGATGGACTCACAGAGGCAGACGATGGAGAGATACTTAAACTTTGGACTCCAATAGGTTTGATTTCCAGATTATTCGACTGTGAAATAAAATCGTCATTAACGATCGGGTTTTGATCTTGATTTAGGTCCTGAGTTTGGGTATTCACCTGGTTGTTCTGTTCATCTAATTTCATCGAATCGTCCTTAATCATGGGTTCTTTCCACAACTCAACCATATCATTATATAGAACATTTGTGAAATTTTGATTCAGCAAGTTCATTTTAAATTGGTCGTTTTGTAGTAATGTTAGGATATGGAGACAGTTAGGGTATACCAAGAATTTTGAAAATTTCGGATCTTTCCAATAATTCAAATAGTTCAGATAGTTTAAAAATTGTTCATCTTGAAAATATCCCTGTTGTGCCAGATATGCTAAATATTGTGTGTTTGCTAGCGATTGAACAAACTCTAATTCGATTTCCCATCGCGTTGGCAAATCCTCTATTTCATCCATGTTTATTTTTGGTTCTTTGTTCTTGTAGAGGATAAAAATAATTTAAAAGAAAAAGTAGTATTTTATGTGGCTGATGATCGAAATGGATGAAAATGGAAATAGCAAATGCCCAATTCATGTTGCGCGAAACTAAATTACTCTTTTAGGAAAAGCGAAATTGTTACAATAACGTGAGTTAAATTAAATTAAGATAATTAAATTAGTAGTCTATATAAAAATTAAATAATTAAATAAGGGTAGGTAAGATTATATTCATTGAATAAAGTCATTAAAATTAAATTAGAGGGAATTATTATTGTTATTAACATTGATTTTTGATGTTAGCTGTGAATTTCGTTTTAGGAAATTAAACGAATTCAATTTTCTTTTCATCATCTGGAACGTTCCATGAAGCTGGCATTCTTAAGATCTTTGCTTCTGGAAGAGCACCGTATGAGTTGTATGGTTCAGATAATGCATCATATAATGCATAGTAAGCACAAGCAGAAGTAATGAAACAGAAGACACCGGCAGCAGTTTGACAACCCTTGTGGTTACCGAAGACAGCAATGGTGTATAATAAGAAGAACATCCATAAGCAGAACATTAAGACGAATAATGGGACAGTAGATTTCCAGGTTGCGGTCCAAAGGAAGAAAGTGAAAACACACCATGAAGCAAGGAAGATACCTAAAGCATCAGATAAACCACCATCTGCATAAGCTGAAGCAATGTCAAAGAATGGAGCTAAGATTGCACCTAATGACATGAAGAAAGCACCATAACATAATAAGAAGACAGAACCGAATAAGTTATTGTCAACAATTGCCCAAATACCGGTGATAACTTGAACTAAACCAGAGGAGAAGAATAAGGTACCGGAAAGAGCAGCAGCAGATGGGGTGTGTCTTGCACCAGCAATGATTAAACCTAATGCAAATAAGGTGGTTGCAACACAGGCTAAACCTGCAGCAACAGAGGTTGGGAATGGTCTGTAGTTACCGGTTCTCTTATAGTAGCTAGTTCTCAAAAGACCAGTTCTTGGTGGATGAATTTGACCATCGTAGTTGTATGGAGCACCTTCATATAAAGTTGGGTAGACAGGTTGTTGTAGTTGTTGTTGTTCAAGGTCTTCCTTTTGTGCAACACCTTCTGGGACTGCAGTGTTAGTAGAATGGTCGTCAGACATAATGATTAATTGGTTTATTTGTTTGTTTGTTTGTTAGAATTAGATTGCACAAGTGATTAACTACAGCTACAAGTACAAGAGGGTACTTAAAAACGGTGGAAAATGTCATTATTTATAGTCCATCTCGTCATTCAGACAGGATCCACCAACTTGTCCCTGTCCACCTGCAAAATGCTGTGATTCTGACCACCGGTTGTTGAACAATGCCATCCTGAAACAGCAAAATGCCAGACAAAAAAGAAAATGCCCTGACTTTTTCCCAATTTCGCTTTTCTCGTATTTTCCTTTTTCAGAATCACTCCATTTTTGTTTTTGCCCTCACACCTTTTTAGTATGAATTTTTAAGTTTTGGCCTTGTTTCCGGCTATGTGTATGGCCTTTTCTTTGTTCACCCACATAAATTCACTCAATTCGGCTCTATTTTCCATCGATTGTCAGAATTGGTTAATGGAATCACCACATTTTTGCAATTGTTTTTCAGCTTTGAGCCTTTCATCTCATTATGGTTGATTTTAATCGTCATTTACACACTCGGTCGGGCGTTGCTACTGATCCAGTCAGATTATTGCCGGTCCCGGTTAGACCTTATGCGCCTGTTAGACAGGAAGAACGCCAACACTACTTGCGTCTGTTGTTGGAACAATACAAGAGTACACACTTGAAGCTACACCCCGATGATAATGTTGATATCCCTCCCCTAAAGAATACCCTAATTACCAGAACAGTCAATAAAGAATTCGACTTGGCTAACCGTTTTAGACATAAGCAACATTATCAACATGAACTTAAGAAATTAATGTCTAACTTGAAAAAATATGGCACAGAGAATGGCGAGCGGGCTACTAGTCAATCACCTGCTCCGGATGATGATGAATTTGAAGAAGAATATGCAGAATTAAATGCCATGGCTACATCAACTAGGTTACTGATTAAAAATGGTTTTATTATGTCAATACCAGAATTACCAGATCCAGATTATGAACTACCAACCGCAGTTCCATGTGATCATTGTGGTGTCGAGTTTAATACCAAGAACATTTCCCAAAAGGTTATTTGTCAGTTTCATAGAGGTAAAAAAATCAATAAAAATTACGATGATATAAAGATGGGTAGAAAAATATATGGCCCAGACTATAAAAATAAAGTATATTCATGTTGTAACGAAGTCGTTGGTCTGTCACCTGGTTGTGAATTCGATAGTCACCATGTTTATAGATACAAAAGTGCAATTGATTTACACTTGAGTAAGAATTTCCAAACAATTCAAAGTTTAAGAAAAAGTGCAAATGTTGATGATGAGGCAAAGTCGCAACGTGTAAGAAAATCAAAGATTAAGGCTATTGGTTTAGATTGCGAAATGTGTTACACAGATAAGGGATTCGAAATGATGAAGTTAAGTGTAGTTGATTTCAAAACCGAAAAAAAGTTGATTGATGCAACAGTTCACCCTGATGGCGACTTAATACTTGATCTAAATACCAACATCTCGGGTATTTCAGAAATTCCTTCAAATTCTTTAACATTCGATGAAGCTTTAATCAAGTTGGCACAGTTGACCGATGAGGATACAGTCGTGGTTGGTCATGGTTTGGAAAATGATTTGAATATCTTGAGGGTAATTTATCCAAAAATTGTTGATACGGCGATTATTTTTAGTGACAGTTTGTTTGACCACAAACGGAAAAATTCACTAAAAAATGTAGCTTGGAGTGAACTGAGTAGAAACATCCAAGGCGGCGCACATGATTCTTTGGAAGATGCAGTTGTACCATGTCAGGTTATAAAAAAACACATCAAAAACGTTCTATATCTGAAGAGAAGAAACCAATACTACAATTATCCCAATCCTGTTCC
Organism: Pichia phayaonensis; assembly: GCA_030558305.1. NCBI lineage: Eukaryota > Fungi > Ascomycota > Pichiomycetes > Pichiales > Pichiaceae > Pichia > Pichia phayaonensis. Next base: position 235,218 of record JAJMSE010000003.1, read on the forward strand.
TAGAGCATGTACTGGGAGTATCTAGTTAAGCCGTCCAAAAATTTACCCAAATCCTCCTTTCTAAGTTCAATGATGGCACTTTGAAAACTATCCATCCGTGCTTGTATTTTAATTTCGTTTACTACTGTTTCAAACAAAACTGAAAATGCGTTCAGTATGACTTTTTGTTTTTGTATTTTTTCATAGTTATTTTTATTTTTAATGCTTTTATTGTCTCCTTCTTCCTCTTCGTACAACGCTCTTGATGGTAATCCAACGATTAAATATGTCTCGGCTTCACTATTATAGGCACCAATAACTAATGGCAGCAAACCTTCATCAAATTCTTCTTGCACATTTAGTATCCAATTCCCTAGTTTGGACAAAATTAATGGATTTTGAAACATGAGTGAACCATTGCCAAATGTCGTAATATCAATAACTCTATCGTCTTTTAATGCTGATAAACTTTTATTAAACGTAGAATCGTTAAAATTTGATCTTGCTATACTGGAATTCATTGTGAATGATTCATTCAAAATAACCGTACGAAACTTGGATTGCGTCTTAATCATCCCCTTTTGAATGATTTCACTACCTTTTTCAAATATAAATTGTTGCTGGAACTTGGCAATCTCCATACCTTTAACAACTTCATCATAGTTGTTCAATGCATCATATGCACGCCAAAAACTTTTCAAAAACTGTTCATTTCGGCTTTTCAATTCGTTATTAGCATTATCATTATCGTCTTTATAATCGTCATCATCATCACCTTCACCTTCATCATCGTCATCTTCATCATTCAACCTCTTCTTTTTCTTTATACCTTTATCTTCAGTTATGCCATATTCCAATAACGCTTGAACAGAATCAACATAATCGCCGGAAGAAATCGACCCTTGGAATCCAAAGTTCCTTTTAAATCCATCAATTATAATATCACTTAATTGAAATTTCCACGTTTCTCTTTCAATTAAACTATTTAATTTTTTCTTCAACTCCAAATCTAAATAATGCCAATTTTGGTTGGCTTGTGATAACGGTACACCCATTCTTGCAAACAGCGTTTTCAACAATCTGCTTCCGTCATTTGTATACAAATGACATTTGGAATTGACATATCCTGAGTAATAAAATGAATCATACAGTGTCCAATGGTGTAGTAAAAACAGTCGATATTCTTGACACTGTTGTAGACTTATATTATCTGCCTTTTTTGAAACGTTAAAATTAAGGGATTTGTTGCTTGCTTGATTTTCGTTGTTGGTGTATCCGGACCTAAGTGAATAGGAATCATCATCAACTTGTAGTCTTTTGACTTCGGATTGTAATCCCGGTAAAACCAACTCATACACTCGTTTATAAACATCTCTTAATGATCTGGCACCGATGATTGCTAGCCATAGAAAATTCGTATTAATTTCACCAATTGTCGAAAGCAAGTCATATACTTGATGGGATGATGGTATGGAAATAGTTGAACCTTGTTGATAGTATGACTCTAACACCTCTTGATATTCGTTAATCAGTCTTCTTTGTCTTTTCTTTTTGGATTTTTTGGGTTCTTCCTGACGTCTTTTTCTATCCAAGGAATCCTCTAGATCCAAGTCATCATCAGTTGCTAAATCTTCAATTTCTTCCTCACTTCCGTCCTCTTCCTCTTCTTCCTCCTCCTCTTCATCATCTTCTGAAACATTAATTAAGTAATAAAACGCGTCCTTTTCAGAATCCAATTCAGTAGTTGAATCATCATCAAGACAACAAATCATAGGAGACCCATATAAATTATCCAAATTCCAAGGTCTGTGGCCATCAATAACGTAAATTTTTCTCGTTAGCCTCACATCCTTTAACTTACCGGCTCCAATCAATCTTTCAGCTTCTTCTGGACTCATTTTAGGATCTAGGAAATCATTTATGTTGAGATCCAAAAAACTTTCCAGATCGGCAGTTGCACCACATCCAATAAACAAAATGTTGATTATACTATTATCTACCTTAGAATATTTTTCCTTCATATCTATATATCCAACAACTGGAATCAATTGGAAGACTATGAATTGCTTTTTCAGATATTCACTGATCATTTTTGAAGAACAAATTGCGTCAATATTGAAACATGAAACGAAAATCGCAAGTTTGCACGTTGAATGAGTTAATGAATCTTTGCATATTTTCTCAAACTGTCGATAGAATTCATGTTGTTTAATAATCATTGTCCTAAGAAGAGAGATTTATATTTATATGTGAGATTCGATTATAGATTGATTTGAATGTAGAGAAAAACTTCTAGGAAACTTAAACATTGTGGTCGACTGAAAAGTGAAAAAAAAACACCCTTACATTACGCGTTTCACCTATCTAAATTTGTTAGGACGTTATTTATTCATTGAAAGATCTAGGATTCAGTAGAACTGCTATTATACACTATACACAAGTTAAACCATTGGTCGACTATAAGAATCTAAAGTCTTGGAGATAGTCTTTGATTTTATGAACATTTGAACTTTTACCCCATAAAATATAAGGTTCACTCACGATGGTATCTTTAACCCTCATACAATGTAAATAAATCTTCGATAGAATTTTAAAAGTGAATAAGTCAGGTTGGATGGCATTAATTTTTAATTCGTCTATGATAGTTGAGATTAAATTCAAGTTCTCAGTTTTTGACCAAATTTGGATTAATAACGAGTTGTAAACGTCGATATTTAGTCCAAATCCATACAATTCAATGGATTGATGGTTCTTAATAAAGTCAACAACTAATAATGATGTAGAAATAGAGTTAAAGTCAAAAGTGAGAGAATTTAAACAGTATTTTAACAACACCGGTAATGTTTTCACATCTACTATTGGAGATTCAGGGTTCGATAAGGATTGTTCATTGACTTCATCGATTGAATAGATTTTCCTCTTTTTCAGAGTTTTGGAAGTTTTGGTCTTGATAGGTTTCGGTTTATTAGTATCATTACCTATGAACGGAGATATTATACTGCTCTGAATGAATTTATACATTTGGTCATCTGTGTGTATGTTTTTGTTGATGTACTGTAATGTTGGCAATAGGACATCCACGTATTTTTTATTTAACAGCGATTTTGTTTTGTACTGTTTTTCTAAATTGATTGGTCCTGTAGCAGTGCTAAAATAGGATGTCTTACCATCAGCTTGTTGTTGTTCCCTGATCAGATCGTTAACTCTTTGAACAGGCGATTGATAATTCACAAACGTTTCCAGTGATTTTATAACACCTATTTTATTTGATTCTTTTGATAAATAATCAAAGACTTGTTTGAACGATTTTTGTTCTTCAAAGGACGTTATTCTTGATGAATTATTTTGTGAATCTTTTCTCAACTTTTCGAAGTCTTGAAAGAAGTTTTTGTACATATTATTTTCTTTGATTTTGGCAATTTCACTTGGATCTTCATTGTTTGCGGTATTTGACAAGGAATCTCTCTGAAACTCTCCAAATGTTTTACCTAATGTTTTATAATCGGAGTAGCATCTTGCAAATCGAGATGTATATCTGAACGAGCGTAACATGACTTGTTTAATTAAGAGTTTATTCAAAAAAAGTGTCTTATACTTTGATAAAATTCATGGTACAGATTGAAAAATTTACGAAAAATACTAAAAAAAAATAAAAGATCCATTTTGCGATATGGCGTCGATCGACGGGGTATTCGTTTACCCTACCAATTGGGTAAACTTCGGTACACCAAGAATATATTATAATATTCTGGTTACCCTATGAGGGGCTCTCTGATGAGCCTCCTTATTTGATATACTTTGCTTTTTATACTTATAACTATTTTTATATTTCTCTTATGACAATCTTAATATTTAATCTTATTATTAGTAACATAAACAGGTGTTGTTTTAGTTAAGGTTCGCCCAATTATAGCTTTATTATCAGATTTCATTTACGTCGTAAATTAGCTGTTATTAAAATATAATTAGAAATTTAAAAATTACGAAAAACCAAAATTATATGTTGAATTAGGTAAAATTGGATAGCAAGGACAAAAAAACAAAAACTGCGAAAAAAGTAAAAAAAAAATGAAAAAATCAGCTGCGATGTCGGAAACTTTGGAGACTACGAAAACTTACGATTCCTCCAGTGTTACCGCACGGTCATTCTTGGTTTCTCAGGACGTGACCGTTCTGGGAAAAGTAAGTAAGTTTGTTTATCATTTTGCCCTTCCACACAGGGAGGGGAAACTGGGCAATGCAATGCATCCCTCTGAATGATTTCACCGACTAGGCTCCCTACCTTGTAATATGATGAGGGGTAAACTCCTCTCATCCTCCTCCTCTTCTTATTTATTCGTATTATAACTACAGCAAATAAAAAAATAATTAAGTAATTAACAAAAAATAAATAACAAATAATAAATAATAAATAAATAATGAATAATACATAATGAATAATAAGAAAATAATAAATGACTGAGCCGTTAATTCCAGTTTCCACTCTACCGGAAAAGCCGGAATCTGGTTTTTTCGGAGTGGCCGGATTGTAGTCTACGACACTGTTTTATTGCACCCCTTGTTGGAATACTGTTGACCAACATCCTGACCTCTCACTAGTCACACCAACAACATCAGGACACAAAACGTGTCAAATTGAAATACAAATATGAATATATCTTGCAAACAATCAACTAAATACTGACGAAAAATAAAAGCTGATCCTGATGAAATCCAATATTGTTTCTTAAATGGGTAAAAAACCCTCGCCCGTTTTTCAAACAATAGCCATCCCCTGACGTATTCAACTGTTAAATAACGATTTGTAAACTCAGGTCCTTCTGTTTTGCACGGTGTGCAGTCCGGTAGTGTAGTCCGGTACTGTTAATATAGGAAATGCGGTTGTGTACATTTATACCAATTAAGTAACCTTTGTGCTGGAAACGGGCAGAGACTGGCGGGAAAGTGCAGCCTGTGGAACCAATTTGAAGAAAGCGGTAATACAGCTGGCTCCCAAACAGTATCCAGTCCTTTGTCGGAGTGGGCCTTAGCCACAAAAGGCAATTACCTTGAACAATTTTGCCCTATTTTCGATATCAGTTGTTTCCAGTTTTCTCACATAATTCACTCATTTTATCCAAAACCCACACAAATCCACCCAAATCCACGCACTTCCACTCTTTTTGGCTATCCGTAAACTTCCATCTGCTTTCTGGTTAAATTGCCCTTTTATTTCTCTTGTGTTGTTTTTGTCAAGTATAAATGTAACCCGTTTTCCCACTTTTGTTGGTTGTAAACCTATATTTCTTTTCTTGTCACTATTTTTATTCTATTTTTTTTCAAGTTTATAAACAACTCTAATCTCTAATCCTAAACACCAAAATTAAAAATGTCTGAACAAATATTTGAAAAACAATATGTTTACACCATCTTACCACCAAGAACCGGTCTCTTAAGAAACTCCTGGTACAAAAGATCCAATGAATGGAGACCATTCACATCTGCATGTTCGGTTGGTTTAGCCTTCATTGCAGTCTCATTATTCGTTTTAGGTTTAATCTTATGTCATGCAAGAGGTGTCCAATCACCAGCTATCTTAACTGGTATGTTCTTCTTTGGTAATGGTTTAATCCAAATCATCATGGGTGTTTGGGCCATTGTTGATGACAACTTATTTGGTTCCACCTTATTATTATGTTATGGTGGTTTCGTTTTATCATACGGTGCTGCATCATCCGACTTATTCGGTGTCATTTCTGCTTACCCAGAAACGTCCAACTACAACTCTGCATTGACTTTATTATTATCTGGTTGGACCGTCTTTGACTTCTTCCTTTTCACTGCAACCTTCAAATCTACCATTCCATTATTTGTTTTAACATTCTGCAAATTCTTCTTCACTTTATTATTGACTATTGCTGTCTCTGGTAACCACAGTGGTTGTAGAGTTGTTGCTGGTATTTTCTGTTTTATCACTTCATTCTGTGCTTTCTATGCATTCTATGACGGTTTACAAACTTCTGCTTCATCTTACTTACCAATTAACGAAGGTTCATGGTTAAGAATGCCAGCAGGCCATAACGAACCAAAGGATGAAGATTACATTCAAAATGTTTAATTCTGACAAAAAGACCCTATTAGCTGTTTTCATCATCTACTTATTATATCAAGAGCAATTATGATTCCCATTTAAAATGAATAACTGTATCACTTTTAATTCCTAATTTCTATTTTCTTATTTCTCACGTTTTAGATTCTTGTTATAACTTATTATTTATGTGTTTGGTGTTTCATTACTACCAATATATTTAGTTTTTAATATATATTTAATTATTCAAATGTAACGTCAATGTAGGATGTAGTTCAAAATTGCATTTCCGAATTCGGAAAACCGCCGTCTTTTCATGTTGAAAAACCATGTGAAACTTTGCACTGGGGGATTTTTTGAAAAGTGCGGTTTTTCCCATGAAAAAGCTTAAAATTACGGGGGGAAGTTTTCTGGTAATGGGATTTTCACACTAACTGTTTACCTTAAGCAGAAGAGTTGTACTTTATGATACACGAGTATTCCACAACTAACATATTTGGTTTTGTTAATATTATATAATTATTATAAGGTTATATAATGGTATTGGTATATACAGAGTCTATAACGTATGGGATTGCATCAATTATTTTTCTTGCTTATGGATCTTTGGAAGTAATCTTGCAGCATGGTAATTCAAAGTAGGCTTTGGAGGAGGTGCAACCTTGATACCCTTAGCCATACAACCCTTTAGTTCTTGTTCTAAACCTTTGCATGCAACGTTACCTTCACCGTTGGATGCCCAACAGTTAAGCATTTGTGACATTATAACAAGACATGGATTGGATTGTTGTTTTGCAACCTGGTTTTTCACTCTAAGTCTAGGTAATGGTGGGACTGCTGGTCTGTGCTTGGCAGGCATGTTCTGTGTTGGTTTGTGTATGAGAAGATTGAAACCAAAAAACAATGTCCAACCATCATTTTGGGAGGTGAAAAGAGAAAAATGGAAAAACATGTAGAAAAAACAGGAGCGCTGAACGAAAAGTTAGGAGATTGGGTTGGTGTTTCTAGTTTCTACATAGCATCTTGGTTCTTGTTTCCTTGCTTTTTCTTTGCTGTAGTTGGTAGTTTGTTCTGCTGCATAAAGCGCCTACATACAGAACGATGACGGCGAATTTGAAGAGGGGAAAACAGCCCGAAACAGGCAATTCTGACACCCCCAAACGCCAGAATTTAGGTGTCAGTGAAGATAATATAGATGTAGAGGCAGGACTATCTGTACATCTTGCCAACAACAAAAGTGATTCTCCAAGCGAACCGACAAGTGAAGCAACGGAAGAGAATGTCTCCACCGTAAATATTAATGGGAAAACAGTCACTTTGGAAATCATTGACAGTTCCAGTGAAAATGATGAATTAGATGAATTAGATGATAATGATGATAGCAATTCAAGTGTTGAAGAACGAAGAAATACTCCAAACACAGGCAAAACAAGGAGTAGAAGATCAGCGGATAATAATTATGAATCAAGTGGCGATTCTAGTGATTCAGATACCGATAGTGACATGAGTGAGTTTATCTTCGACACTTTGAATTCTTCAGATGATGAAACCATTCTTGATTTATATGATCCAAATTTCACACTTCCTCCATTAGATTCAATTAAAATAACGAAAAAGTTATGTTTCCAAATACGTAAGTTTTTGAAAACTGACGGCCATAGCAAACTATTAGACATATTTTTACCATCAAATCCAACATCCAGTTTGATTTTCACGCTGGTTAAATTATTGGGATACTCGCCACCAAAGATCAGAAAGCTTAATCAACTTCCGGAAAAAGTCCTACTAGAAACCTCAATTGTATGTTTGAAAACTGCCATCAACAAAGTATTAAGAACAAGAACAAGATTACCCAATTTTCATACTATCAGTGATGTTACTAACGCATTGATAAAGGCACAAAATGTGCTGGTGCTCACGGGAGCTGGTATTTCAACATCGTTAGGTATACCTGATTTTAGATCATCGAAAGGTTTTTATTCAAAAATGAAAAATTTAGGGTTGGATGATCCACAAGAAGTTTTCAGTTTGGAATTATTTAAAAGAGATCCATCAATTTTCTATTCCATTGCATATATGATTTTACCACCCGAACATTCTTTTACACCATTACATGGTTTTATCAAATTATTACAAGATAAGGGTAAATTATTGAGAAATTATACGCAAAATATCGACAATTTAGAAGGTAATGTTGGAATTATACCTGAAAATCTGGTTCAATGTCATGGATCATTTGCAACTGCCAGTTGTGTTACCTGTAAATATAAAATTCCGGGCGAAACTTTATATCCAAATCTACGATCCAAAAAAATTGCATATTGTCCATTTTGTGAATCTGAAAGGAAGGCGTTATTACGAAAATATGACAAACACGAAGATGAAGGTATTGGAAATTATTTATCAAAGTTTCAATATATTGAATCGTTTGGGGTCATGAAACCCGATATAACGTTCTTTGGCGAAAACTTACCAGATCGATATCATAGCACCATCAAAGAAGATATTAAAAAATGTGACCTCTTAATTTGTATTGGTACATCCTTAAAAGTTGCACCAGTTAGTGAAATTGTTAATCGAGTTCCTGACGATGTGCCCCAAATTTTAATTAATAGAGATCCTATTAATCATTGTGAATTTGATGTAGAATTTTTGGGTTATTGTGATCAAGCAATTACATGGATTTGCGGGGAACAACTAAAATGGGAAATCAAGCACAAGGATTTCAAAAAAACACTAAATTCGGGACTAGTATTAGATATAATCGACGAAGAATCTGGTTGTTACAAAATAACGGATGCTGATGAACGCCTACAAATATCGCTCAAGAAATTAGAAGCAGCAAAGGCTGAAAACGAAGTCGAGACGCCCTGATGGTGTCCAGCTGACAACCATATATGAATAGCAATACATATGTATATATAGATAATGAAAGTATACGATATAAACAACTTATATAAGCATCAAAAAAACATGTAAAAAAGACAAGAGATTTTCCGTAAACCATATTTTTATAAGCGAGGTCGAATTTCCAGATCGGTTGTTTGGCAACATTCACTTCAAGCTTAACGTCGTTTAAAATCGTTCTTTCTCTAGCCAATAGAACCCACGATTGCTCACCAACAAACATACAATGTCATATAGAGGAACTCCAGGAGCGGATCAAATGAGAGGTGGTCAATTTCAACAGGGTCACCGTCCACAAAACTCGGTTGATTTGGCAAAACAGTATGAGGTAGACATGCATCAAATAACACGATGTGTGTTTCTTGAGACCGATCCACAAGGTTATAAGATCGAGACATATTTATCACATGTTAGAATTATTGAAGATTCGAAATCTCCAAGTTCCAGACCCCCACCTAACAGTCCCCAATCGAATAAAAAAGATAGATTTTTGATTTTATCTATCAAAGCATCCGGTAGAATGAGGTTACATAAAGCAAAGGAATCATCATCCGGTATCATTCAAATTGGTAGATCTTGGGATTTCGACGAATTGTCATCTCTTGAACTAGATGACGAATCACCAACTGGATTTATATGTACGATGGGTAAAGCTTATTATTGGGAAGTCCATACACCTAAGGAAAGAAGAGTTTGGTGTACAACGTTGTTAGAACACTTTATTAAATATACAGATGGTAAAACTCCAACACTAATTAATTGTTCAGTCGAATATTTTCATCTCGAAGTACTGTATGATTCATTCAAAAATGATACTAGAGGTAACGCTACCAAAAATCTTCAGCCAAGATCACCTAAAGTATCGACACATAATAATCCATCAAATACAGTATCCTCACCTACCAGGGGTACGTCAAAATCTTTTGCGAATCTACAACGTTCCCCAATAAAACAATCCAGCCCTGATACTGTAACTTCTTTGAAGAAAAACTTGGCCTCCCCTCCACTGAGTAGCACACCTTATAACGGTAATGGAATGAATAGCGCAGTTTCTTCAACGGCTGTGGCATTGTCTGGTACAGCAGCTGCTACAAATATTGCTAATAAAACAGATAAGGAGCAGGCAAAATTGCTGATGCAGAAGCAGAAGGAGGAGGAATTACTTAAAAGAAAAAAAGAGCAAGAAGCAGCATTGAAGGCTGCTAATTTGGAAGCAAGAAGAAAGCAAGAAATTGAAAAGAGAAGACAACAAGAATTAGAAAGAAGAAAACAAGAGGAGTTGGAGAGAAGAAGACAAGAAGAACTTGAACGTAGAAGGCAGGAACAGGAAGAACTAGAAGGCAGGGGGAAGGAACAGGAAGAACTAGAAAGACAAATACACCAACAAGAAAAAGTTGCAAAACAAAGAGAATTAGAAAAGTTAAGGTTAGGACAGGAGAGGTCATTATCAACCGAACAATTTAGACCTCCAAGGGCTGCAGAACTTGTCAAAAGAGGACCACCATCAAGTGCATTGTCTGAAGCACCAAGTCAGATGAGTTTTGAATATGGGGACGAATCCAAGTTTCAAATTGATAATCGTTCATTAGAAAGTGATATGAATGAAGGAGTTGATAGTTATATCGACAACTATGCGAGTGACGGAGGTGAAGCTGAAACTGCACCTTTAAATCTCATCTTACCAAAACCAAGAAGTAGAGCAAATGCGGTCCCTCCAACTTTGAAAGCGTCAATAATTACAAAAAAAGTTGATAAAAGCGACAGCTCACTTAGCTTAAAAGCAACTGGAAATAGCGGTAATCAGCTGGCAACACCAACTGATGAATTGAAAAAAATTGAAAACAAACTAGATGTTTCAAATCCGAACAGATCCAGAGCATTTTCAAGGGTTTCCGAAATTGAACCTGATAGTAATGATTTATTAGAAATCTTAGAAGAATTGGGCTATGATCCAATTTTGGATGATTCTGCATCTATTCAAAAGAAATTGCTAAAAGAACTGGACAGATTACAATACGATAAAATCCAAACTCTAACTCAAGTTACAAGAGTCACATCCGCATTAAAGCAATCAATTAATCTCGCCTTCCAAAATTGTGATCATATTGATCCAATTTTATCATTATTTGGTGTCGAGCTTTCAGTATTCAAAGATGACGTTGATTTTATTGAAGACCAAGGCCAAGGATTACAAGTTGAAGCAACAAATGAGAACTTATTGATTAACGAATTAAATGATATTGTGCATTCTGTCGAAATTTCAGATTTAAAATTACAGAAATTGTTGACTTCTAAGATCACATTGGGAAATCAAAACACTGAACTTGAATCGATATTGAATGAACTTTATAGTGCATTATTGAAAATGAATGATAATGATAGCAATGGTGAGACTAGCGGTGCTTACCAATTATCTAAAATGAATGCACTTCAAGAAAAGAAGAAGATTTTTGAAAGTGCAAAAAATGAGTTTATAAGAAATTGTAAAGAATCATGTCGTAAATTATTTGAATCAGTTTCATTAAGTTTATCCTCAAAACTAGAGCAAATAAATTCCGATACTTTTGAGTCTAAATTCTTGAAAACCATATTTTTAGATAAATTGGCAACATTATTGACAATCAATGGGTTGGTTTCATTCATTCGTAGTGTTTCGACAAAAGATTATGATGAAATACTAAATATGTTCGTTAAGGCATTTAAACCATTTTTTGAAAATATATCAAATATTTTATTGAGAAATTTAAATCAACAAGTTTCATTGGTAAATATTTCACAATTCTCATTTAATTCTGAGCCATCAACACTAATAACGGAAAAATATATGGGTAGCAGAAATAAGAAAGATTTGGGTAAAAGAAGTATATTTGGAAATGATGATGATAAAAACAAAAGTAAATCACAAGACGAAATAATCATCTCATCGATTAACCAATATTGTTCGCAAATCCTTAATGTTATCTCAATCCAACAAGAATTTATTAAAAGTTTTTTTGGATTATCATCATCGACATCATACTTATTTCAAAATTTAGTTAAAACTCCAATTGAAAAAAGATGTGAGGAATTCATTACAATTCCCAACTTTTTAAACACACCAATCGAAAGTGATCGATCTGTTAGTGATGACATATTTGAAATCATGAAACAATTATTTGACTTTACGTTTAGCTTGAGTTTGAAGGCCTTTATTGCGGTTGCAAAGAGTAATATTTTAGAAACTCCCGCAATACTATGTTTGTTGAAAACTTATTCAAATTCACTAGCGCCAACAAACCACGAATATTGTTATAGCAACTTTACAAGACTTGAAACAAAAGTTAATTCTGCTTGGACAAAAGAGGTTGATCAACAGACTCAAGAGATCATACTCACACCACTTCATTGTACTGTTATGAATTATGTTAAAGCATACCCGATATTTTTTAATAAGATTCAAAGTATTGTTGATTCGTTAAATTTAGTTAATATTACAACATTTGGAGCAGATGGAAAAATTTATGGTAATTACTATATGATTTGGGACGTCATCAAATCAGCATTGAATAAAGGTATCGAAAGACTGAAAATTGAAATTCCAGTTAATGAATTTGCAAATAACGGTAATGATATCGATGGTAATGTTTTAATCCAAAAACATCTGACATTATTAATTAATTATAAATGGTTATTTGAAGAAGTTAGAAACTTGCAAGAGTATCCAAAGGATTTAAGCAAATCAATTGACGATTTAAGAGATCAAGAATTACGTGCATTTGTGTCATCGTTTGCAAGAAACCATCATATTGGCAATGTTATAAGATTAGTTGAAGATTTAGATAATTTGGTTAGCAATAATCGAAACCCTGGTAATTTCGGCACGTACTCAGTGGAAAATATTAAGAGTATGATGGTTTTCTTTAAAGGTGATAGTTTTAAACAAGAAATTGCCAATATTGCTCACGAATTGATGTCCATTCTTAAGGGACGTTGCCATAATATCGAGGACCCTTCCAAAGAAAATAAATACAGTATTGCCATTGGTGAACATATTGAAAAGGAGATATACAATAACTCCCTGTACACCATGTGTCAACTCTTTATTTCTACCTTCACCAAACTTTCTAGTATTGTGGACAAGTACTATGATAACTTTGATATTCCTGTTGATAAGTATATCATCAACTTCAACTTCAAGAAACACTACATTTGATTTCCCTTTCCTGGTCTAAAGAACGTTTACTGTGTATTATACTATTAAAAAAATTGTAGACATAGAAAACCGTTACACGTAAATTCTAAATAAAACGAGGATTTCTTTTTTGCAATGTTTTCTTTTTTGGTTTCACTATCTGTCAACCGTTATTTTATTGTTTTCTCTTTATCTTTGTCTACACAACCCCTCATCTACTACGGTTTAAAGAATAATGAGAATATCTCGTCGTAAGGCTCTTCTGAGTTTTCTGTTAAACATAGTAGCTCTATCAGTGCAGCTTCCCATGCTGATTTTTCATACTTTCGGGGTAGAACAGTATTTGACGAGTTCCCACCCCATGTTTAACAAGGCAGATAATATTTCAGCCTCTTTTAAAAGTGACCTATATCAAAAGGATTCACCAACCTCTTCTGATCCAGAATCAGAAAATGAGTTGGATGATGATGTTTATGAGAAACATACACTACAAGAACAAGTTATAAGCGCCAAAGATATTGTTGACATTGTTCACGCTCACGGTTATAAAGTTCATGAGCATGTCGTTCAAACAAAGGATGGCTATCTTCTTTCTATCCACAGAATATTGCCCAGGTCGGGAACCAAACCGAAAAATAAGCCTGTTGTTTATATGCATCATGGATTATTAACAAACAGTGAGCTTTTTCTTTTAGGTGAAACTACATCAAAGTGTTTGCCATTCATATTAATTGATAATGGGTATGATGTTTGGCTTGGTAATAATAGAGGTAATAAATATTCAAGAAAACACTTAATTTTGTCATCAACAGATGAAAGGTTTTGGAACTATTCATTGGACGAGTTTGCGATGTTTGATATACCAAATACAATTGATTATATTTTAAAGATTACACAAATGAAAAGTCTAGGCTATATTGGATTCAGTCAAGGTTCAGCACAATGCCTTGCATCATTATCCTTAAATCATGATCTAAATGAAAAAATTAATGTATTTATTGGATTATCACCAGCAATGATACCACAAGGATTAAATAATCCAGTTTGTTCCTTTCTGGTAGGTTCAGCACCTGGTTTGTTGTATAGAATTTTTGGTAAACGTGCAATTTTACCATCTGTTGTGTTTTGGCAAAAGATGATGGGACCGAATTTCTATCAAACCGTTGTTGACCGTTCGTTAGTTTTTTTATTTAATTGGAAATCAGGTAACATCACAACATCACAAAAAAAGACAGGATACCCACATATGTTTTCACCATCATCTGTTAAATCGGTTGTTCATTGGTTCCAAATTATTGATAATAAAAGGTTTCAAATGTTTGATGAAGGGGGTGCATCAGGATCAAAGTTGGTTTATCTAAGTGGTACATCAAAGAAAAACAATAGAGTTGCACCCTTTCCAACTCAAACAATAACAACTCCGTGTTTATTAATTTATGGGAAATCAGATATGCTTATTGATATCGATAAAACATTAGAGAATTTAAGCTGCAATACCGAGGTAATTGGCTTAGATGGTTATGAGCATATGGACACTTTATGGTCTTGCGATGTTGAGCAAAGCGTCTTTGAACCAATACTGAAAAAACTAGACAGTATGTCCAACATATGATGAATCTAGTTTTCTGTATATATATATATATCCTCAATTCGTAAATCAGGTTTTAAACGCTTCTTTGTAATGGTTTTTTTCACAGTAGGATTTGGCTTCTTGATTTTATAATGTTTAAAAGACTTCTTTTTGCTTGAACCAATAGTTTCTCTTTCAACAATAGTCCTAGTTTTTTCATCGTTTTCTCCAAATCGTGCCTTTTGTTTTTTTATTTGTTTTCTACGCAGTTGAAGTTTAATGGGTTCTTCACTTTGGCAAATTTCTTCCTGTTTAGCAAGGTACTTCATATAGTGATCAAGATCATCACTTCTATTGGACCACAATATTGAAGAAATTTTGGAAATATCGGAGAATGATCCATTTGGAATATTCTTTAAAATCATTTGCTTAACTACAGCACGAAACATCATAAATACATTCATTGGTTTTCTGGAATTGATTTGTTTCTTGGACTTTTTAATCTCTCTAAACTTCTTTTTATCAAATCCTTCCTCTTGTTTTGCTATTTCTGTAAACTCAATTACGGCTGCTGTTGTTTTCGTCGGATTTGCAGCTGATGCTTTTGGGATATTCTTGTCAAAAATTTTAAAGATGTACATCCGAAATTAAATTTGTGTTGATTAAAATACCATTTCAACTAAAATCGTTGTGATTTAACCGTCAACAAATAAAACAAAATACCCTTCAAACTTTAGAGTTGGAACTTATCATTGACATGTTATATGTTCAAGGTACCTGAAACAATGAAAACTAAGCTGAGACAACTTTAAAGAACACAGCCTCGTTACATTTTTGTATTTCATGATTTTTTACGTTTCATGTTTTATTCTGTTCATTTATTTGTTTCGATTAGATAGCTTTTATATAATATCAGTCCCCTCAAAGCAAATTCCCAATCAAACATCATATTTTAACACTAGGAAGAATTCTGTAATTAAAAATATACGTTATAAAATGGAACAAGAATTATTGGAGCAAAGCAACATAGAGTTAACAATTTTGCCCCTTTTAAGTATTTGCAGTTTAACCAGCGATTATCAAAAACCTCCTAACAACAAGCCCGAGAAACTAGGATATTCTCTCATCCTAGCAGCAAAAGAGTTACCAGAAATTAAGTCACCTCAACTTTTGTATTTCTTAAATGATTGCCAAAAAAATTTTGAACAAGAGGCACACATTTTGTTGGATAACGGGTTATCTCATGTAGAAGTTCAGGATTTATTCAATAAATATAAACGATATTTGACAGATTGCTACTTTTTGAAACCAGAATATTACAATCTCAAACCCGAAGGGGATATAAGCAATTTTGAATCTTGGCTCTTTGATGAAAGTCTGTCGTTTGATAACACAAACACAAACATAATTGATTCATTGTCCACTCAGCTAGATACCTCCAACATGAACAATTCAGGTTCATTTCAAATGTCAGATTTTGATTTTGAGAGTGGTTCAATTGCAATGACATCATGTTTTTTGGGAGATGTTTCATCCATTGAATTTGATAGGCCGCAACTTTATAGTGTTTCAGATACATTGTACCCAAATATACAGTTTTTAAATCACAATCAAAGCTCCTTAATCTCAGGGAATAATAATTTCAACCAAAACCAAAACTCATCATTTGATACATTCACATTAGAAGATGGAGAAAATGTTCTAAGCAGTAGAAGAAGAAGATTGACAAGAGAAAACAGAGCCATACTTGAATCTCTGTTCTCTATCACAAACTTTCCGAATGCTGCAGAAAGGAAACTAATTGCAGATAGGTGTAATATGACACCTTCTCAAGTACGAATTTGGTTTACAAATAAGAGAGCCAGAAGCAAAGGAAAAGTTGAGGGTTTGAATTAAATTTTATGTATTCTTTTTTAGCTTTATGTATTTTTTTAATACGGATTTTGTTTTTTATGTAACGTTATGTCTAAAAATTTCTACGGAGAACAACATTCTTTTAAAGGTCAGTTAGTTCTATTCATCATCACTATCATCATCTTTATAGCTGAACTTTCTAATTTCACCCAATCTTTTTCTGGCCGAAGCCAAAGCGTTTTCAAGTTTCAAAATTTCAACTTGTTGCTCCATTTCAGCAGTTTTATTTTCATGAAGTGAAAATTTACTATAATCGATTTCTTCCAGATCATGTTTGTTCGCAATTAGTTTACTAACTTGATCAACTAATTGTTTACATGCAAAATTGACCTTTTTAGATGCATCTTCTAGTTTATCTTGAGTTTTTGACATGAATTCTGACTTGACTCTTGCAGCTGCAACTAATTGTGCAGTGGATGCAGCAACTTCTCTTGAGGCAACAACTAATTCTTCATTCGTGTGTTTATTAGCCAAAACACCATCAGCTGTTCTGATTAATGTATTTGTTGAATATGCAATCGCTTTTGATGCAGATATTAAACCCTCAGTCCATTTATTATTCTTTTTATAAAATGCAGTTCTAGAATTTGATCCTTTACCGTTGGAAACGATTTCTTCTTGTGATTCGATGGATGCTTGGATTAAATATTTGATTGCTGTTATAATTGCAGATGCAGATGATAAGATTGATTTATTAATTTCCATATCAACTGAGGACATTGATGGATCAAATGGTTGATTCAGTAACGAGTGTAAATGTAAGGAGGCATCTTCGATAACCTTTGAAGCATGTTGCATTTCTTTATCCACTAAGTCTGATAATTTACCTGAAAATTTATCTAAATCTAATTTTGAGCTTGGTGTCTTTAATGATTCAATAAATTTCAATAGGGTTTGTAAAATTTCTTGGACATCAATATTACCATTAATAATAACATCAGTTTTATCATCAATGTTCAAATTATCAAGATTCTTATGGAATAAGGATTCTAGATAGACTTCTGAAATCTCTGCAACATCCCTTGCAGTATCTATTAGATCATCTTGGAAATCATCCGATTTAACTAATCTCAATAGACCTTTAGTATTTAATAAAATGTCACTAATTGAAGTTGTAAAGTTTGTCACACTATCGACAACCAATGCTTCATTACCATGAGCACCATCAGCAAGGAAATTTGTAAAACTCAATGCGAAATCTGTTGATAAACCGGAACATTTTTCAATTGTTGTCAGAATATATTCAGGAGATGAATTAATGTTACCTGCTTGCATAGGAGAATCTAATTCGAAAACAGCGTCTTGAATTCTTTTAATACCAGATTTTAATACTGCATCGATTAAATCAGAAAACCTTCTCAAACTTTCATTGACAACCTTTTGAACCGCTTCGCTACTTAAACTATCATCAGATTTTTGCTGTTTGACTAAATCTCTTATAGTTTCATCCATTGTTTGTTGAATCATTTCAATTTCTAAATCTTTATCCTTCAGTTGTTCCTGCAATTCCAATAATTTATCATTGCTGGGCGCATTTAATGAAGCCTCTCTTAATTTCTTTTGTAAAACTTCAATTTCCTGGTTATGTTGTTTGAAAATTGCTCCTAAATTAGCAGATTGAGCTCTATCTAAGGTTGCTAACTTTTGTTCTAAATCATCCTTTTCTAATTGTAAAGTCTGTAAGTCATTTTTGTTAGCGCCTTTAAATCTTTCCAAATCTAATTTTGCCCTATCTCTACTTTTTATTAAATCTGCTAATTCGATATTCTTTGCCTTCATATCCCGTTCAAGTTTTTCACGCTTTTCAATTGCTTCTTGAGCAGACGCTGCCTTTTGTTGAAGCTTCTTAGATTTTGATAATAAATTTAAATGTTCAGTTCTAAGTTGTGAATATAACTTTGCCAAGGATTCGTATTTATTTTTCCAATAATCAAGCTGTTGCTGTAAATAACTCAATTGTTCATCCTTTGAAGCAAGTTGTTGTTGTGCAGTCTGTGTTGTTGAATTAAATTCAGTTTCCAAAGCTTGTACTTTTTGGTCATAACTTTGAAGCATCAACTGATCGTTATCATACTGTCCCTTTAAAGCTAAGATGTCTCTTTCAAGTTCAGCAACTCTACCTTGAGCTTGTCTTTGGGCTTGGTCCAATAGTAATTGCTGCTGTGCCAATTGTTGAGCCTCAGCTTGTTGTCTTTGTTGATCTTCCCAATATTTTTGTTGCGCCAATTGTTGTTGTTGTTGTTGCTGAAGTTCTAATTGACGTTGCTGCTCTAATTGTTGTTGTTGTAATTCATAAGCTTGTTGATGTTGGATATAATCATTGTTAATTACACCAGTAGGCTGAGAAGTAATTTGTGGCAATGGTTTATCTTCATAATCATTTGAGGTTATTGGAGGAGTTGAATAGGTCGTAGCGGCAGTTTTCTGTTCTTTAAGTGGGGGTAACGGAATATCAGCGTCTTCGAGAACTAAACTTGGGGGATCAAACGGTAATTTTGGAATTGTAATTAATGTATTTAGGTACCGAATCGACGAACATTGAGCATAGAAGTCATACAAACGAGCGTGTTGATCATTGAATTGATCGAATAGTGGTTGCAAAGCCTCGGTGGAGTCAGACATTTTGTGCATTGCTCTAAGCATGGAGATCAAAAATTTATAAATACCGTAGGTTTCACTAACAATTGGTACCAAAGCACTTGTAATACATTCTGAATGGTTCTTCCGAACAGCTGCAAAAATATCTCTACCAAAAGTATCAAGCGCATCCTGTAATGACATCAAATCTAAAATTGCATCATACCCTTCGTTTGGATCTGAGACGGTACTTAAAGAGACATATTCTTCATACTCAAATGTACCGTTGAAACCTCTGTGATTATGGTGGAATCTCAATTTTTTGAGAATGTAGTTGACATATTCCGGAATCAAAACCTGGTATCTTCTATCTATTGTCCGTAAAGTGTCTAGGTTTGATATCCAGTTCATATTTTTAAAGCCACCAATTAAACATGAGGGGTGTCCTTCCTGCAAAACCTTGTGAATCAGGATCAATGCCTTGAACAATTGGAGATCTGAGTCTTTCAGAGGCAAAAGTTTGAGGTTTTCCCAAAAATCCTTGGAGCTCTTGTTGTCCCAAGTGTAGACAATGCAGGCTCTAACATGTTTTCTCTTGGACGGAACATCTTCTGTTGTGCAGGCCTTTCTGATGCTGGTCTGGATGTCGGAAACGTGCTTGGACGAGGCAAACATGGCGAATTGGGGTGTGTATCTCGATGGTTTGCTGGTCCTTTGCTGTATCTAACAAGCAAAACTGGATCCACAACAGTGAGTAACAGATACAGCAAAGCCAATTAGCCAAACCAAATCAGCGACGGAAGGCGATTTTTTGTTTTTCTTCCGTTTTTGCTTTTTCATTTGCTGAGGAGGTCACTTGCAGAACTTTTCACAGTTGACAACACATGTGATAGTTTGTTTGCGTTTTGATCTTGGTATTCTTTGTGCAGACCCACAGCTTTATATGAGTAACATCGAAAACCTCAAGTCCTTTGGTATGTGTCCACATGTTATAACATGCGTGGACGGTTTTTTTTGCCATCCTTTGCTCATAAGACCGCCCTTTTCATAAATACTAACACCTTTTGTTCTTTTCTTTTTTTGCTTATTTTCTTTTTGTTTCTACAGATCCATTTGCCGACACTGGTGACGACGATAGTGAAATTACCAACTACATTCATATCCGTATCCAACAAAGAAATGGTAGAAAGACTTTAACAACTGTCCAAGGTTTACCAGAAGAATATGATTTAAAGAAAATTTTAAAAGTTATCAAGAAAGATTTTGCCTGTAATGGTAACATTGTCAAGGACGATGAATTAGGTGAAGTTATCCAATTACAAGGTGACCAACGTTTAAAGATTATGGAATTTATGGTTACTGCGTTAGGTCTTAAGAAGAAGAATATTAAAATCCACGGTTTCTAATCATATACGGTGGTTAGTGTACCTTTCATTAAGCTCATCATATTATTATATTATCATCTCTACTATTCTTGGTTTTGTTCTTTTTCATTTTTAGACGGTGTTTTATAAACGTATGTGTTATTTTCAGATAATTTTCATGAAAATTGTAAGAAGATATGCATACACTTGAAAGACAAAATCTTTTCATTTATATTCCTTACTCCCTTTTTTTTGTTGATTAGTATTTCATTAGTTTATATACCTGTACTTTTACATACATAATTAATCAATCAATAATTTCTTACTTTCTTGAGCTTTTTGAGTCGAATTGTTCAAAATCACCCAAAAATTGAAAAAAATTGAAAAAAAATAAAAGAAAAAAATGAAAATAAAAGACAAAAATGAAAAAAAAGAAAAAAAGAAAAAAGAAAAAACTAGAAAAATAGAAAATTATTTTCATTTTTTATCGATTTCTGACATTTGCCTTCCATCTTTATTATCAAATAAAACACCACTGACCATAAACAATGCCATCAGATTTGAATTTAAAGAAATCATGGAACCCCCAACTTTTGAAGAATCGTGAAAAAGTCTGGCAGAGGGAATGCGAACTTATTGAACAGTTTAAGAAGGCCCAAAATTATCATTCCCGGATACAAGATGTTTACGAAACGAATGAGTTGCTATCACTAGTTGATAACAAAGATGACGAATCGGAAGAGTCAACTGCGAGCAAAAGTACTAATTGGATGTACCAATCGAGTTCCACACAACAAGAGTACAACGATTCAGTAAACAATGATGTTTTATTAGGTAAAAGAAAACTAAGTGAAGTAGTAACTGATGATAAACCAGGTCATAAATCTTCAAGAATTGAGGACATTCTGAACCATGGTTTGGACAAAAAATCACATGATGGTAAAGATGATACTGGAAATGAAAGTGCTGCAGAAAAACGATCCAAGCGTCAACAATTATTAAAGTCTGATCCTTTATATGCTATCAAAATGCAAGAAATCAAGCATCAAGAAATGCTTCAAAAGAAGAACAAGATTACCAAACATATCAAAGAATCCAATAAAAAGAATGATTTGCCTAAGGATAGTCATGAAGGACACAGGGGCAGGGATAAGGATCACCAAAGTGGTACTCATAGAGGAAGCCGTAGAAATCGTAGAGGTAGCCAATCTGATGAATCCAGAGATGTTAGACGTGCTAGTAATGACGATTCCAGAGACAGCCGTTACAATAGGCGCAGTAACTACAGAGACAATCAGAAAGACAATGGAGATAATAAAGATAGAGATAGGAATGACAAGAAACAAGACACCCGTAACAAATACCATGATAGATTAAGAGATTATGATCCTGAGTGTAAGAAACAAAATTACAGAGATAGGAATTAACAAGCTCCACATATGGACTAATAACGAATAACACAGAAAATAGTGTCACCTGTGCCAACATCTAAATCACAAAGATATTCATCGTCACCCTTCAACATCTGACGACTTTTGTTATAAAACGTTAAATCATTTAAAGTGATTGGCTCTCTAATTTCATCCTTGTGGTGGTAATAGACTTCGGAGGTTGAAAACCAATCATGAACTTTACCCTTGATGAATTTCAAATCGGTTCCGAACTCTTCATGTGCATATTCTTCAGGGCTGAATTCAAAATGGTAAACAATCGGGTATTTGAGCAAATATTCAGGACGTTTATAATTATGGTTTGTTTCATCATCTTTTTTTAACAGATTAATTGAAACATAAACATGTGCACAATGTACAGGAATTTCTTTGAACACTTCATTTGCTGGATTCTTCCATAATCCAAGTGCCACCCCCGTGTGTAATCCTATTTCGTATATCGCAAGCAATATACCAATATAAATTAAGCTAGCAGTAATGGTTCTTGACGCTGTTGATCGAATTAAATGTGCTGTGAATTCGGTTTTAGTTAAGGGATGGAAAATGTATTTGTTGGTGAATGCATGGAACATCACCACAACATTGTTCCTTCCTAATTCTGCTAGAAGGTGACCCGCTGTATATCTTAAACTCATCAGGATGACTTTGTTTGTCTATTATATATAAACCACAGAGCTTAGCAGTCCAAAATAAAAGAGAAAGTCAAATGTACAACCTGTTTAATTAGTGTGAAAAATTCCATCTTTTTGCAAATATCGATGATTGCGACCTGAGTCAGCCATTTATTCTTTTATTTCTCTTTATATAAGCTTTTCTTATCAGGGTAGAGGAATGCTGGCTAAATCAGTCCTCTATGCGTTACTACTGGTTGCCAGTAGTTCGTTCCTAACTTATCAAGTTGTGAAATCTTCATTAACTTCATCTAATAATGATTTACCACGGAAGAAAAAAAACATCGCAGATCTTATAGGCAATACCCCAATGATCAGAATAAGTTCGTTATCAAAGGAAACGGGATGTGAAATTTTTGCCAAGCTTGAATTAGCAAATCCAGGTGGTTCAGCAAAGGACAGAGTAGCATTATCTGTTATTAGACATTTTGAAAAAATTGGTGAATTGGTTCCTGGTAGAGGTGACGTCCTTTTCGAAGGTACTTCAGGATCAACTGGAATTTCCTTTGCAATGCTTTGTAATGCTCTAGGATATACTGCACATATCTGTTTACCCGATGATACGTCCAAGGAAAAACTCCAGTTATTGGAAAGTTATGGTGCAAAAATTGAGAAAGTTAAACCTGCATCCATTGTAGATCCAAATCAATATGTGAATGCGGCAAGAAAAGGTGCATTAAAATTGAAAAATGACACAACAACAGATTCCAACGGAGTGTTTGCTGATCAATTTGAAAATGACAATAACTGGAGAATCCATTATGCAACCACAGGACCCGAAATCTGGGATCAGATGGACCATGATATGGATTATTTTGTTACTGGTTCAGGCACAGGAGGTACAATTGCCGGATGTTCAAGATTTTTGAAAACGGTTACTAATAAAATAAGGGTTGTCCTTGCAGATCCGCAAGGTTCAGGTATGTTTAACCGTGTCAAGTATGGTGTTATGTATGATAATGTTGAAAAGGAAGGTACAAGACGTAGACACCAGGTTGATACAATTATTGAAGGTATCGGCCTAAATAGAATCACTCACAATTTCCTACAGGGCGAACATTGTGTCGATGATTCAGTAAGAGTTACTGATCAACAAGCCGTCAGAATGGCTAGATATTTAAGCTCCAATGATGGTCTATTTGTGGGTTCTAGTAGTAGTATAAACGCAGTAGCTGCTGTGCAAGTTGCAAGATCTGCTAGACCAGGTTCGAAAATTGTCATAATTGCGTGTGATTCGGGGTCTCGTCATCTATCTAAATTCTGGAAGGAAGCACTAAAGGTGGAGAGTAACATTACTTTAGACCAAGTTATGGAATGATCATATACTCCGATATTTAAATTATTCATCTTTATAAAGGTAATTAAGTAACGTTACATGAATATTCGTTTGTAGTTTTACAAATCATCAAAAAATCCATTTGATTCTTGAGCCGCCGCTTTCTTTTGTCTTTTATTGGCCTTAACTAAGTCCTTCCAATCTACCTCATTGTCAGACTCATTACTATCTTCTGCTTCTCTTTGTCTTCGGATTTCTTGTTCAACTGCTTCTCTTCTTTTCAGCAACTTTTCACGTCTTTCTTGTTTATTTTCTTTGCCTTCAACCTTCCTACTCCACGATGAGTTTTTACTCTTTAATTCTTTCTGTAACAGTGCCTTTTCCTTTCTTTCCTTCTTCCTCTTTTCTGTTTTCAATTCAATTAAACGCGCTTCTTCTTTAACAGGGTCTTTATATGCATAAGTGGCAAAATCTATCGAACTATCAAACCAACCATCATCTGGGAAATTCTCAATATATTTATTCTCTGGCATTTTTGGAAATCTACAAAGTCCATGAAGTTTTGCAACTTTAGGATAATTTAATTCAGAGAGACGAAAAATAGATGTTGCAACATGTTTTGAATAATACTTCACGTAGGCGACATAACATCTAATTGAATGATCATAACGTATTCTATCTTCTAGCAACCATTTTCTTAATTCATCATCAAACCAATCATTATGTTTTCCAGAGACTTCAGGTGTTTCTTGTAATCTTAACAGAACACCCTTAACCTTCAAAAAGTTTATGTATTCTTCTTCTCTGCCTTCACTTAACATGGTAATTGCATTACCTATTTTATTTGCCCTACCAGTTCTACCACATCTATGCAAGAACGCATCAGGTTCAGTGGGTGGGTCAAGTTGAATAACTAAATCAACATCAGGAATATCCAAACCTCTTGCTGCAACATCAGTTGTAAATAAAACGGATTTTGTCGCATAGTCTTCAGCAAATTTACTCAACGTTTTAAGTCTTGGTTTTGCTTCTAATTTACCATGCAATGATAATATTTCTATTTCGTTGGGGTCCGTAATATCATCCGAAGCCTCAAGAAGTCTACAAAAAATAGAATAAAATTGGGTAACTGCAAAATTGGTAGGGAAATAAACAATTGCTTTTTTGAATCTGAAAGTTTTAATCATTTCTAGTAATATTTTCAATTTTTGTTGAGGATCAACAACCATGTAGGATAACTTCAAACTTTCCGGTGCTGTATTTGAACTTAAAGATCTTGATTTGACAGTGACTTTAACTGGATTCGTCATACCAGTCTTAAATATCTCCGTACCTGCACCCGATATGGTTGCGGAAAACAATCCAGTTCTTCTTTGGGATGGTAAATATCTAACTATTGTCTGTGTATCATTTATAAAACCGATATCTAGTAATTTGTCTGCTTCATCAAGGATCAAGATCTCACATTTACTAGTTTTAACTGAATTATTTGAGAGGAAATCAATCAACCTACCTGGTGTACCAATTAGTATTTGTGGTCTATTTGATAAAAATGAACTTAAATCTTCTCTAACACTTTGAATAGATCCAACCAAACGTTGTGACTTTATCTGTTTTTGGTCTTCAGGTTGTAATGCAAGAATTGATTGGATAACAGTATCAATTTGATCTGCTAATTCTCTTGTAGGAGAGACAATCATTGCGCCAAAATAACCCTTTTTTAGGTCTTCCTCCTTACATAACTTGATGACTTTTTCAAGAACAGGTACAACATACGCAAGGGTTTTACCTGAACCAGTGACTGCTTCAACAACGACGTCTTTATGCTGTGATAATAATGGAATTGTAGATGCTTGAACTGGAGTCATTGTTGTAAATCCAAGGGACAACATAGCTTCCTGCAACCATGGCTCAATTTTATAGGAAAGAGAATCCCAGGAAACCGATGATGTTTCTGCCTTCATTCTCTACCGATGATGATTTGTGGTTGTTAATTTATTTTAGTTTTTTCTGAAAAAAAAAAAAGATCAGAATATTTTTTTTTGATTTTTCATGTTGCAGAGATGGAATTTCCGTTTTGGGACTTGGACTCTTCTGTGCACCGAATTTTTTTCATGATTTTTCAATAATCTGGATTAAGTAGTGATTTAATTTTTTTGGGT